>CAJUYG010000037.1:388655-406082 GCA_910591675.1 Galerucella calmariensis | reverse complement strand
GACGAACCATATTGCAGCTAGCACATTTCGGTAATAAACTTAATAATATTTTTGTATAAAACGATTCATATTTCATCCGATTTTTCAAATCAAAATTATAAAAACAGGTCTGTTACTTGAATCAATCACAGAATTACGCTACGCCGAGTAAAGTAACAACAAAGAAGACGCCTTAGCATAAACGACCACTTGTTGTCGACGATCGCTGACGAGACGCTTCGGGCGTACCGACGAGCGAGATTCCGACGGGAGCGACGTTGTCAAGCTTTCTACGTTTATCAGACTTTACTATTTTTCATCAACGTGGCCAGATGGAGAATTCATCTCTAAAATTACCGGGTAGGTTAAGTATTGGAACGGCAGTTGTAAACAACTAGAGATGTATTTTGGTTCGAAATATTGATTGCACACTTTTTTGGACTTGTATACCTTTCATGGCTCCATTTCAAGGAGTACGGCATACTTCTAACCATTTTCTTAATCGATTGATATAATTGTTGGTGCTAGGAAATGTATGTCTTATTACAAAACAGAATCCAACATTTATTATGGTAAACCATGTCCTTAAAAAATGTTTATTCAACAATCCAAACTCTAACTGAAAACCAAATTTGACATTGTGATTTGACAGTATCTTAACCATTGAATTTCTGCTTCAAAAAAAAAACTACAGAGCCATCTGAAGATTTGCATCAGTACTAATAATTCGGTTCAAGGTTATGTAACCTGCGAGATATGTCTAGGATATGTGGTTTGTTTGACATTAGTAAATAATGAGCCATTTTTAATCTGCGAAAAAAGGGGATTTTTGGAAATCTGATTTTTTCTCAGTCCTATTGCAGATCCCATAATTTCCACTAATAGCTGGGAAATTGACAATTATTGCTTCTTCTAGCCAACTGAGAAGTTGAATTTCTAGTGGTTAATAATTTTTTCCATTATTAACTTCGGTCAATAATGGACAAATTCAAATCTTTGGAGAATTTAGTGATAGTAGTTCAACAAAAACTTGTGCAACATAATTTTGTACACCCCGGAGATTGTCTTTAACATATTTGCTGCTTGAATAAAAATGCTATCAATTTAAAATTCGCGTTCAACCAAAATTGACTGATGACATAACGAGTACGTTCATAATACATCGAAAACTGACAGTGTACTTGTGAGTCAGAAGAAGAAGTTAAGATCAAAACATACAAACTCTATAGGTGGTCCCACTGCAATCTTCTTGGAGCACGTTAGAAAAAATATATATGAGAAAGATAGGTACATGTTTTTTAATGATTTTAAATTAAATAAATAATAAATAAATTATTATTTCTCCATATTTATCAAAAATGTAAAATTTATTAACCTCGACACCTAAAATCCTCCAATCAATTCACCATAATTTCTAGAAGCGAAATTTAAAAAAAATATTGATTTATAATTTTTTATAGTCACTACCTCGATTCAATCTCCGGCAACCGGCAACGCCGCTCGAGAACCGTCTTTCTATCATTTGGTAACAGCACGTCTCGTTGATAATCTGTCATGTTTCATTAAATAATTTCACAAACAAAGCGAATAAATAGAAAAAAACCTTTACATATCAAATTGTGTTTAGTGATAGTGTTGGTGTGATAAAAAATTAGGTGAGTATTTAATCACGTTTATGTTGTTTTAGTAGTTGTTTGTATGTCGTATTTGCCATTTCTGCCTAAGCTTCGGCGGTACGGCATGTGCCTGTTGAGTTCGGGTGGCGTCTTGGCTCCTAGCGTCGCTGCGTGCGCAAACATCGGACACTGGCGAACGGCTTGTACAAGTATGTTATAAACGAGATGGGCGCCAGCGCGATTTTAGAACCAAAACAGATTATTTAATGTTTCATGTTATAAAGTAACGTCGAGAAATGTGCAGAATGCTCTGAGCGGGGATACTTTGAATACTGGCTGCTTAACTAATGAGTCGATTCTGCGCACGTAATATATGCGCGCATATCTATAGAGATTAAAAATTTATAATCTATGCCTATATACAAAAATTTCATATTTCCAAGCATTGAGAGAAAATGTTAAATCGCCCCCCTTTTTTCAAAATTTCCAACAATAAAATTTTTTTGACATGGAAAATACGTTAAATTTGTTATGAGAGGTTTTTCGAGACGATAAATTTGGCTCAGTCCTGTTTTTTAATGAAATCATTATTGCGCCCCCCCAATGATGTCATGAAACTTTGGAAAATCCACTTTCTGGAAACAAAAATACTCATAACTCGACTAATATGATAGATAGAACGTTCTAGTCTTCGGCAATCGATTCAGGGGGGAATTTTAGACTTATAAGTAGATCAATAATGGCAAGTATTAAGGAAGTTGGCAAAGTGCAATTTAAATCGTGAAATATTTCCATACCTATATGCTAAAAATTCGTAAAAAAGAGTTTTTTGGAACTAGAAATCTACTAATTGACTTGACTTAGTTTTCTGACAACAGAATTTTTTCGGTTTCAAATAGTATCATGAAATTTTCATATATAATAACACGAGAGTGAAAATTTTGTCGGCAAAATTTTTCGATTGTCATGAAAGTTTGTTGCTTGGCAATTTTGCGAATGACATTTTTAACAAAACCACGAGCCGTCAGGCGAGTGGTTTTGGATTAAATGTCATGAGCAATATTACCTAAAAGCAACAAACTTGAATACAAGAGAAAAATTTTACCTTACAAAATTTTCAATTAAGTGGTATTCGACATGACTATTTCACGAGAGAAAAACTAAAAAATCATATGCTTAAACGTTTTATTTATTGCAAACTTCAATTATACAAAGCCAACAAAATAATAACATTATGAAAAAAAATTACTTATTTATGTAAAAAGTACAATTATTATAATTGTACGTTGTAGCATTATTTTGGGGATTGTTTTGCATCATAACCTGTGATGAATTTAAGTTAGAAACTGAGGATTCCTTTTCTTTATTTTTATTTTCTCGAAGGTTCTCTATAAGTTGGAAATGGTGTTCTTCATTTAATTGTAAATATGGTTTTAAAGAATGGGCAGAAGAATGTCCTGTAAGCTTAATTACTTCTTGTTCACCAACTCCTTCTTTTGCTAATGCAGATATTGCAGAAGCTCTATGTGAATGATTAGTTATTTTTATTTTTTTTGTGTCTATACCAATTGATTCTGCCGATATTTTCGTCCACTTTGAAATTGTATTAATTCCCAATGGTGAATTTTTGTAAATTTATTCTATATTTTCTCTGCTGATTTTGACATCTATCACTGTCATTTACTTGTTGAAGTTGAAGAAACGAATAAAGAGTCTGTATTTGGGTAGAGCTTATATAATACCTTTCTTGGTGTGCGTCATCGATTGTTAATGTCCTTCTAACACATTACGTTGGAAAAAATGGAAAAAAGGCAGGTCTGTGATTAATCACAATCAAAATATCACAACAATGAACCGTTTAAATGTATCACAAACGTTAACTCGAATATTTGACTTGAAAAATTTGATTAGTTGATGTTTAGATTACGAGCAAGCCCGACCTATCAATCGGGAGAAATTACAGCTGTCAAAATAGGATGCAAACGTACCTTTCGTAGCGGCAATTAGTTTTGCCAACGAGAGTTTTACGCAACGAGGTAAAAGAAAAAGGAGGGAAGCTAAGCGTGGTAGTGATTTAATCAACTTTCGACAGAAGTCGCCAGATTGAGAAGCCACCACAAAACAGTCTAACCCTTAGAAGTGAAAGTTTATAGGATGACCTTGAATACAAAAATGAGTATTTTCAGTTACAAAAAGAAGCTGGTCATTATTATTAATTTCATAGACTTTTCGAATTTGGCTGAATACGATCCTTCGGTTCAAGGTTAGATTATGTCAAATAAAATAAACGACATACCCAAAACCCGGATATACGTCACAAACGATGACGCACACTAAGAAGGCTATTGAATGTACTATAGTTGAAGTATTATTTTCCATTTTTGTTTGTGTCCTGTGCTATTGTGTCTGAATTTTATGAATAATTATTTAGAGACCCTATACTGAGGTAGAAGTTGAACTTTCCATTTCTATTATAACCAGTAAAAAATGTTGATTAATTTGTTAAAATGTACCTAATAAATTTTCATAAAATATATAATCAAAAATTGAGATTTCTCCTCTACACAAAACAACCTCTCCTCTCAACCGACGTACAAATTAGTGAATCCTGCAAATCTTGAAATTAATATGAAATGCTACTGCTTCTATCTACAACTAATCTTGAACAAATTGAATTTGCTAGATTGCTCTGCTCGATAAAATATACATTTACCTAGTACTTGACTCGGAGTAATTCCGGGTTATCTCTATATTTTACTTCTACCTCGGTTGGGGTTGCGTTTTTAGCTAACATTCACCAAATTTATTACCTAATAGTTTATTAAGGGTGAAAACTTTGAAATTCGATAATATTATTCGAAATCTGATTTTCGAGTTTCAATTCCTAATACATAAATTAGATATTATTTGTGATTCTAATTTTACGTTTGGAAAAATAAATAGTAGATTCAATTTTCTCTGTCAATTTAGATGGAAAAAACCGATATGAAATGTGACAATTTCTTGGTGTGTCATTTCATCTTAATCTCAAAAATACCTATCTACATGTATACAGATCTTAGATCCTAGATCTTTTATTTTAAACTCATTTTTCAAAGATTCTTTCAAAACTCTATAACAATCGTTAGAAAAAATAAAAAAGTCATCTACATATAATGCAATTACTGCCATTAATTTTGGTAAATTAACATGGTTCTAATTTTGACCTATTATAACCTAAATTTCCTAGCATGACAACTCTTTCATACCAAGCTCGACTAGCTTGCTTCAGGCCGTATATAGCTCTTTTTAGTTTTAAAATTTTATTCCTATCAGCACAATCAAAACATCTTCCCTAGGAGTGCCGTTTAAAAATGCCGTCTTAACATATACACTGTGGGCCGAAATAAAGAAGTACATTTTTTAATTGAAAATATTTTTTTTGTATTTTGGGCGATTTATTTTCTTTTTGCAGGGCGAATAATCTAACATGTCCTTAACATGACTGTAAATTTGGAAGCAAAAATTAGTATGTACATGGTCGGACTTCTTAGCTGAAATTGTACTAATATGCTTTTTCGGTAGATAAACTATCCAGAACACTTCAATGAAAAGGAAATTTTCCGAAATTACCGGATTCGCGAAATACCATTTTTTTTATTAAATAACATTTTAACAAATAACACATTTATGGAAACAGTTAAGTAACTTTAAAACTTAGAGAAAAATATTATGAATGTGGCCACCCAACAGCCCAGAATGAAATCCGGTTGATTATTCAATTTGGGGAATTTTCGAACAAAATTTGTATGAGGGACAACAATTTGAAACAATCGAGCAGCTCAAAGAAAGAATGCAGTTTATTTGGAACAATTTTGAACAGGGTGCAATAAATGGGGCTATCAATTTATGGCGCAGACGCCTTCAAGAAGTGGTAAACAATAATGGTGGCCACATTCATAATAATTTACTACAAGTTTTAAAGTTACTAAACTGTTTTCATAAATGTGTTATTTGTTAAAATGTTATTTAATAAAAAAATGGTATTTCGCGAGTCCAGGAATTTCGGAAAATTTCCTTTTTACTGAAGTGTTCTGGATAGTTTATCTACCGAAAAAGCATATTGGTACAATTTTAGCTAAAACAGTTTTTAAACAACACTTTATTTTGTTGACCTTTCGTTGCGCTTCGTCAACTTCATCAGAACAAAACTTGTGATTAAAAAATAATATCTAAAAACTCCATTATATAAAAAAAATACAGAATACTTTCCTAAAAGCACGTCTAAATTTTGATTATTCCACCAAACTAATGTCAAAATTGAAATTGACAAATAAAATGTTTATAAATTTGTGTTGGTAAATAGCAATTTTAAAGGTGGTATTTAATTGTCCGTTGGTTCATTGATTGATGTCAGTTTCTGTATCGATGTTTGAACTAATATTAGTTACAGAATGATTATGATATCTTTTCTTTTTTAGTTTCAAGTCTAGGTCTATAAGGTTTGAGTAAATTAAATTGAGTCGGTCAGTATTGGTCTTAGTATTCATTTGATGTTCTTCTTGTGATATTCTAGTCATTTCAATAAAAAGTCGTTCTGTATAGTTTTTACATTTGTAAAGTACTACAGTGTTCTCAAAGTCTATACTATGTCCGGTCTTATGGGCATGTTGGGCTAATGCACATCGATTTACGTATCGTTTGCAATCGCTTCTATGTGAAGTTATAGGTTTTAGGTGTCTTGCAGTATGTCCTATGTATTTTTGTTCACAATCTTTTCAAGAAATTTTGTATATAATATGGGAAAGTTGTTCTTTTTTAATTCTATCTTTCAATTTTGAAAAAACATTAGATACCTTCTTAATTGGTTTATTCGCGATTTTAACGTTATCAACATCTTTGAAAATAGAGGAGATTTTAAATGTTAGATTTCTTACATATGGTAAAGGTTTATAAGTTGAAGTTGACGAAGCGCAACGAAAGCTCAACAAAATAAAGTGTGTACTTTGAAATAAGTATTATTCTCTAAAAAAACCACTAAATATAATCACAGTTAGTATATGACGAGAGATGAACAATACAAAAGTCCGACCCTGTACATTATTTTTGCTTCCAAATTTACAGTCATATTGAGAACATGTTATAGGTTATTAGCCCTGCAAAAAGAAAATAAATCGCCCAAAAAACGCCCAAAAAAATATTCTCAATTAAAAAATGTACTCCTTTATATCGGCCCACAGTGTAGATGAGAAATATCCAGCCCTAATTTAACCGATAAAGCCATTAACAGACTCAAAGTTGAAAAACGAACTACTGGCGAAAAGGTTTCGTGAAAATCAACACCCTGTTTTTGTGTAAATCCTTTTGCCACTAACCTAACTCTGTATCTAGCACTGTCTTCACTGTCAACTTTCTTTTTAAATACCCACTTACACTGCACTATAGTTTTATCACTAGGAGTGTCCACCACCAGTTCCCGAGCATCGTTTTCCTCAAAGGAACGAAGTTCATCCTGAACTGCCTGCTTCCATTTCCTCCCGTCTGTTCCTCCTAAGGTATCCTACACTGTCACAGGATCACTACTTAGGTCGGAACTATCGGAGCAAATGTACGAAACAACATTTTCAAACTTCCTTGATTTTGGCGTTCGGGCTGACCGTCTGAGTGTTACAGAAGTGTGCACTGGATGCTCTGGCTCAAAATCACTATCACTACCCCGTGCCTCGCGAGACTGTATATGTTATTAATTCTAATATTTGGCGGACGCGCCGGGTGAACGCAATTTTCTCAAATATTTGAAATAATATTTTGCTTAGTCCTCCAGCATATTGAATGATGCAAAACATAGTTCTGGCTTATATTTTATATATTTTGATAATAATGACCACGTCAATACCAGGCGATGCCCTTTTGAATGGGAAATGTCGTATTCATCACAAGTAAAATTTCCGGAGATCAACTATTCGAAGAAAATGTTTTGTTAAAGATAAATCTATCAAATGTCTAGCAAAAAATTTGAAACAGGAGTGCCACACATCAACCTTTAACGCTTTTCGAGAAATTTTAATTATTGTAGTGGAGAACAGATGGAAAGATTTCATCAGGTTAATGGAGAACAGTGAAAAAATCTTTGATTTCCTTATGAGGATCATGCCTAGTAAATTTTAAAAAACATATATTGGGTTATTCCAATCTTAAGTCAATTCGCACTCTATTAAATGTTTTCACTCGTAAAAGACATGATCCTAAAAATTCTGTAAGACCAAAGAAAATAAATCATTTTCAACCAATGCTATATACACTGCTCTATGCCAATGAAATTAACCTTGCCTAACATTTCTGTTAAAACTTGGACTGTCGGAAGATCCGACTTGTTGTCTTTGTCTGAAAGATAATAAAAAAGCAAAGCATATAATTTAAGAAGCCAAATTTGTTTGGTGAAATCTGAATACGTGTGAGCCACAGTGAACTCTTGCTAGTCGAGGTGGAGGTATTTATAGCCCCACCACACACTTAATCTAACATTTCTCTAACAAGTCTGGTTTCTAAACTGCTCTTAGTTACGCGTGAGGTAGACATGGTAGCTGATAGCGTTGCCAAAGCGGTTTTGGCTTAAAATTAACTATAAAATTGGTTCGATTGTAGCTATAGGGATTCCCGATTGCTCAGGTCAACAACAAGACTATTGCACAGCATAGAAACTTTGCTGGCAACCGCCCAATGATGGCCATATTAGCATATATCAATTTACTAATTCCAAATTGTCAGGACTAATGATGCCCAGTAATTCCCTGATAATGCCTATGAATCCCAACTAACACCTGACCAAAAGGTGAACTCATTTTGCTATCCAAGCGTCATTATTCTTCTTATTTTGTGCAATAAGAAATCTATCTTTACGACAGTCTTAATAAGCAAATGGGTATAAGAAAACTGTCAAAGCCTTAGTATGTACACTACACTACAACAGGCCACTGTATGCCTAATGGGGTTGACAGAAGAGGCTATGTGCAGATTCTTTTTCCAAGAAGAGGAAACTTGCCAGTGTGACTGCCTGGCAAATGGAAGGTTTTTTGTACTAGGCACAAGAAATTACTTGGAAGATTCAATTTCCAGGCTAATTGGTTACTTATAAAAAAAAGTCGGGCTGGAAAATGTAATTCTGATTCGGAAGTACACATTAGATCTGGAAAGGTCGCAGTGGTATTGGTCGATAAGCCACCTGATGTAATATTTTTCTTGACCAAGGTACCACAGCCATATAGGTACTATTGTCAGGGTTATCTATCAATTCTACAATCAATAGAGATTGGTGGGCACTGTAGAATAGCGTCAGTCAAAATAGCGCTAGATTAAAATAGCGCTGGACCAAATAGCGCAGAACAAAAACAGCGTCGAATAGTGCTCGACAAAATAGCACTTCGACTAAATAACACCGGTTGAAATATAATCAGAAAATTAACTATTAAAATATGGGAACCTGTAGTAATTAACTTTTTCTACACTTTGATTTGTGTCAGTTGGTCGGGAAGCGATATGTTTTGAACTATGGTGAAAAATATTGATTTTCGTTCTTATTTCTTATCCGTTTCTTATTTTCTGATATTGTTATAGACAGTTACACTTTGATATCTGTCAGCTAGTCGGAAAGCGATGTTGAATTGACTCATGAAAACTATTATATGGAAAAAATTCATTCCTAATTAGACTAATTCGACACTAAATTCTATTTTTATGAATGAGATAGTAGGAAAATAATAAAGCATAGTTATTTTTGTGCGGCGCTATTTTGTCCAGTGCTATTTAGTCCTGCGTTTTTGTCCAGTGCTATGTTGTCCGCCGCTGTTTTTGACCAGCGCTATTTTGACCGACGCTATTCTGCTACAGAGCCAGATTGGTGAGTTGGGTAGTGGTCAAAGTAAATGAAACTGTGTTCTTGGTAAAGTGTATTCAGAATCAATTGCAGAACTTTTTCCTTTGATATGCATATACCTATTTTTCTACAATACTTAAACTGATAATTAACTTTTAATATAATTGCATGAGTAAAGAGAAATCACAAGCAGGACTGTTAATTATCGTTAATACAAATAGACGACTACAATCCCGTTGTCCTTTACCAATATAATCGGAATTGTTTTAAAGTAATGGCCGCAATAATATTGAAACCTGTATAAGTAAAAGTAACGAGCCTAGGCTGTGTGTGTGTGTGTGGCGGGGCTCAGGTGTCGATGTATTTCGCCTGTAATTAGGGTGCCGCGCGGCGGTGATTGCCGCACGGTGGCCACGAGGTATTGTGGGTGGATGGGTGGGGTGAGGGCGGTCTTGCGCGTTTGGTGGGGGTAAGGCGTGCGCGAGAGGCGGCCCAGACCCTCCTGTCAGCCGCGTTACTCGACCGCGTTTTACTCAGTTTTGCCGCTGCAGTAGTCGTGGTAACAGTCGTTGTTTGTATCAACGAATACTCGTCGTATACAAAATATATACACACACACGTGCTCTCGTTTTGCTTCTCATTGCTCGCTTTTTTTGACATTTCGTGTGCTCTCAGGACTGCGATGTGCGCGTATTTATTGTGAACTGTGTTTTGAAACTTTCAGGTGACCATGCAGCATACAAATAGTTCTCCCCAACAATTTTGTCTACGTTGGAACAATTATCAATCTAATTTAACGAACGTCTTCGATCAACTACTTCAAAGCGAGTCTTTCGTCGACGTTACGTTGGCCTGCGATGGACATTCCGTCAAAGCACATAAGATGGTATTGTCGGCGTGCAGTCCTTATTTCCAATCTCTTTTCTTCGAGAATCCTTGTCAACATCCTATAGTTATTATGAGGGATATAAAGTGGCCGGAACTAAAGGCAGCAGTTGAATTTATGTATAAAGGTGAGATTAACGTTTCTCAAGAACAAATTGGACCACTTTTAAAAGTGGCGGAATCTTTGAAGATTCGCGGTCTGGCCGATGTGAACGGCGAACAAGACGTGGTAGCTCCAGCAGGTGAGCTAACCACCAGACCGTCTTCGATCAAACCATCACCTACAGCTTCTATAAACAGACCGACTGTAGATTGGGAAAATAGACCGCAAGATTTGGAAAGCGATGTTTCCAGAGCCAAAAGAAGACGCAGACATTCCGGGGAAAGAAGCAGCCTGAGTAGCCCAGCAGAAAGTGCGAGCGCTGAGATACCGGAACCTCCGCCATCAGTGGAGATGTCGCCGGCACCTTCGGCCGCGACTCCGCTTCCGACGCCTTCAGCGTCGTCCGCCGCATCTGCCGCCGCTGAACCATTACAACTTACTTTGCCGCTTCCACCTCAGCCGACTTCTTCAGCTGCTGATGATATGGAGATCAAACCAGGCATAGCGGAGATGATACGCGAGGAGGAAAGGGTGAGTTCTTAAAAAAATTTTATTCTTTATTGTTGTTTCGCCTGTAAAGAAGTGGCAACGCTGCGCGCTTGACGCCGGCGGCTCAATTCACGTGCTGAGGGTTTATTTTTACTTTGAACACGTGTTTCGCATGTGTAAGAGATGATTTTCTCTGTGCATTATATTTTATAAGGATCGTTTTCTATATCGGCTAGACAGGGTTGAACTTTTTAATTTTTTTTCGTTGAAGATATTTCAAATGTAACTTAATTTTCATTTAGTCGGGTAGATCTTAGTTTACCGTTATAGCGATAGGGTGTTGTGTTCATCGGAAATTTCATCAGTAGTTGCCCAAACGTTCTTTTTACCTGGCTTGTAGCGGAAAACACCTAAAATTGTGTCTTTTTTACGAGCCTATAGCCAGATGAGACCGAACCAGATCTATTAGATACTTCATTCCACATATGAAAACATGTACCATTAAAAAACTGCCTTGCGAACAAAACTAAAGCAGTGTGAATTGTATAGTGTAGAAAAAAATTTATTCATCTAAAGGCATTTGTTAAATGGCGCGCAATTTACGCTCTATAAACTTTCTAATCCGTAAGCGCCCCGACTATATCAGTTATTCCAATATTTTTATTAGACTTTTAGTCACATTTTGAAAATATTACTCAGTTGTATTTGTCGTAACGTTAAGATTAATGTAATATATGGCACTTTGAAATCCAAATATTTCCACATGGTACCTATAGTTTGAGATAAGAAAAAAAATTTTAGCAATTTTAAAAAAAAATGTTGAAATTGAACACTTACCTTAGTACCAACGGAAAACACACAAAAGAAAGATTTGTTGATTCGTTAGTGGTTTATAGTGGAAAGGAATAAAGAGAAATTGAAGGAAAAGGGACAGTGAGGATTTAAGATTCCCGAGACTCTACCCATATTTTTTCTTAACAACTTTTCAATCGTTCGTATCAATACAAAACAAACCACATTCTTTTTCATCCAAACCAAAATGTCAAACAAACAGCACATAATAAAACTATCGATAAAAACCGTATAGGTATTATAAAAATCTGGCATTCCGTCCTGGAGAAACAACAAATTATATCTCAAATTTAGTAATAGATTACACTGGTCTACAGTGGTTTTGTTGCCCTAGATATGAAAATGATTTTTGGTCTATTTATGCCCACAATTCTTGAAACTATCAATGATTTTGTAAGATTTGCTCTGATTTTTTTAATCTTAATTTTCATTTAACATTACAAAAACCAAAAAAAGTATATATTTATAATGACAGTTATGTTATAAGAAATTAAGATACATCGAAGAAAAAAAAAGAGGATAATGTCGAAAATATATTTATTATTTTCATAAAACGCCTTTTATTAGCTTTTCTTTTATAATTTTTTAGGGTACAATCTGTTTTCTAAGACAAGCAGTAATCTGCTATCATATGACAATCACATCGACCCTGATATAGCACATTGAGAACTTTCATGAATATATTCGTAATCTGTGCACTTCAAAACGTTAAACTTCGCTATGATATATCCAGGGCAACAGAAAAAAGTTTCATTTTGTAGAGCTGTGTTATCCAGTTTCAATAATTTGAGGTACTCGTTCCATTAAAAGAACATAATTTACATATTTTTATTAATATATTTGTTATTATGTTGTTAAGTGGAAGAAAGTTGCATCCGCTCAGTCTTGGCATTATTTCAATGATGATAAATAAATTTTTAAGGTCGAAGAACTTTTCTGAAAAATAAAAGTCTATTCAGACAATATAAATACATACATATATATAAATGCGAATTGCAGATGTCGGCAATTAATAATTTCGGAACATTTTATACATTGCCGAGAAAAATTCCAAGAGATAAAAATCTAAATTTACGAATGGAAAAAAAAAATATATATATATATATGTACCGAACAGAATGGCGGCTTGGATTCTTCTTTTTTTTTAAATTTATATGCGATTTTTAAATGGCATTAATTTTATTTTCTTTTTTGAATGTATGTATTAAACACGAGTCTAGTTTGATGATTCAGTGACTTTCCCGAACAATAAAACTTTTTCCCTGAACTATTGTCAACTCCTGTCAAGTTATTAGCAAGCCCGAGACATTTAGTTTGTGTTTGACAGCTGTTGAAACCAGACAATCTCTTGAATTTTGAGGACAGGGATGAGTTGCGCGCAGCGGTCATTTTCTACCTGAATACGAAGAACACCAAAATTAGGAGCCGAATTTTGCACAACAAGATAAACACAAAATTACCTACTCCCTACCCCCGCCAGGGTAAAGTATTAGGGCAGTCCCGATAATTTGTCATTATTGACAACTAAAAGTGCTTTGAAGTCTATTGAAAAATGAACACAAACCGATTGAGTGCCATCACCCAAGAGAATATTGAACATTTTATACAAAATTCCACTCCACATTTGATGAAAAAAATAATCTTTCCAAATAGGTACAACTCGTTCTCCAAATTTTATCACATATCACTCAAACTTGTTTATTTGAGGCATAAACATTCAAACAAACCGAATTTAGATAAAATCCCTCGTCCTAACGGACTCGTGATTTTATCAATCGGTTTGTTTTCACATTTTTGCCAAATAAACAAGTTTTCGTGGAAAAGAAAAAATTATCGATAAAATTTGGAGCACTCGTTGTATTACCTTTGATAATTTGCTGCTGAAGCTGCGTAAGATCTACTGGATTTATCATAATAATATTAATTTTCGGCTTTGACTATCTTTTCGATTTTTCTCTATTTAAATAATTTTTCGAACCGAACAATTTCACTGAAGTAGAACATTTTTAACCTTCATTATGTCAAAACTGGATATACGTAACATATAATTACGTACATTATTTTTTGTAATATTTACATTTATAAACCATTGATAATTATATATTTCCATCGCTGATTTAAAATACTATTTATGTTTACAACTTATTGTATATTTACTAGATTATCTCTAATATCAGTATTTACTGCATGTGACGTACTTGTTAGTGTTCCTTCAATTGTAGTGTTTAAATAATACGAAATCTTCACGGAATTGTTTCTGCCTTTACAACTTTTTTCCCAGTACATTTTATTCACGTTTTTATTTTAGTAAATTTTTCAGAGATTTTAATTCTTCATTATTAAGAGTCTTAATTTTTTTCATTTTCATATGGGGGGGCGCTCATTAATTACGTGAATGGTTCAAGGGGGGAAGGGATCAATCCGAATCCCAACAAATATCACTTGGGGGAGACAGGTCTTGGCAAATACACATAATTTTTGCTAGGAGAAAACGATGTAAAATTGTGTCAATGTTCAGTTAAATTAAAATAAAAAACTTGTTTTGAATACAATCTGACAAAAGATCACGGTAATATTCTTAGTCTTGAATAAAAGTAATTTTTTTTTCTAATTCCAACTAAATCACACCCAAAATAAAAATATGAAAAAATCTCACGGAAGACTAGGGGTTTTTTTGTGAAAATTTTACTACGGGGTTCAGGGAGGGGGTCCAAAAAATCCTCAAAAATGCCTCATCTAATTTATGGACGCCCCCATACAGTGTTTGATGATATCTGCAGTTACTTCAGTTGCTAACTTATTTAAGATCTTTTAAGAACAACTTATATTTAGAAAAACTCCATATGAACATCTTTCCTTCGTCGGTAACTCTTTTGGTCATATTTTTGTTTTGTGACCGGCTTGAAACTGCAACCTAGAGATAATTTTTTTGAATAATTTGTTTGTTATTTTTTGACCGCTAACTATATCAACATATTATATTCAGATAGAATCAGTCAAAACTTCAAAATACATTGTTTCCTTTTCCACCCGAGTAATTTTTACGTTACGTACGTCAGCAAATTGCGAATTATTTTGTTATTTCACTTAATCTCAAAGAAATACTGTTCTAGTGATTTATGTTCTTGAATACACATTTCAAAACAAACTTTGTACAAGTTAATCAAATGTCTGTATAGCACAGAGTGTGATATTTATACTGTTCATAATATAAAACGGTACTATAATTTAGATAATATTTTATCTTTTTTTTATAATTGTTTTAAAATATTTAATTATAAATAAATAATTATAGCTAGGTTTATTATCTTTACTATGCTATGGGTGAAATAATTTTAAGTATAACTTTAAAAGTAAATCATTTTTAACCGCATTTCGAACTATTAGTAAAATCCTTGTGTAATGAGAACCAGTTTGGGAATCACTGATTTGAGACGTATTGCTGATATAAAAATAATCTTTCATTTTTATAATATCTGTTAGTTGAATTAAAAATATTACAATTCGGTCCTGTCTACATTTTTAAAAATATCCTTCATATCGACAATAATAAATTATTATAATTGATATTATTTTCCATAACATATCAAACACATGCTCGTCTCCCTATAATTTGTAAATGTTAATATGTGTATATATATAAATATAAATTAACTAACACATTATTTTCGAGTAGTCAACACGCAAATTCGATCAATAGTTTTAACATCTGGCAAATTGACGACTACATCTAGTCATTAGGGAGAAGACCAAGTTGAATACTGCGTTGTTTTTATAATATAATAAATAATTACCAATGAATTTTATTTTTATTTATTTATTTACGGTTTTACCATTTTTACAAAAGAATGTTCATTCAGTATAAAGAGTTCATACATAAGTAATATATAAAAAAAATTGTTTAAAATTAAATTAATATGCTTAAATATTTAGTAGCTTAGCTGATTTCTTAAGGGGAATAGATCGGCAGCAATTTGACAAAATATCGAAGTATTTTTGGCAAAGAATTTTGAGGTAATGGATGTATTGAAAATTAAGAAAAAAATATATCATGTAGATTAATGTTGAACTTAAGAGTTCTCATCGAATAAAAACTTTGAAATGCTAACCAAATTTTGTTCAAAAAAATACGAATCATGAGGTAATTACACATATTAAGCAAAGTTTGAGCCCTTGTAAAGAATTAAATATGGATTAAATGGAAAAACTAATTGATAAGAAGTCTAATTTGAAGCTTTATAAATACTATATAAAAATCTCAGAATCCTCAAATTACTTATGACCGTACAATTCCTTATTGAAATTCGGTTGCTACCACTAAAATATCGGATAAAAATCCATCTCTCGCTTTTCTATCCTTCTATGACTGACATTGTCTCTCTGCTTCGGTAGTCGCGTGCCGTTCCATTGTTGATACAACGCTCGCCGGTCTCCCAGTTCAGTACTGACGGAGCTTATAGAGTAGTACGTGAACCAAAATCTGCTTGGACCGCTTGGCTACCTACATGTTGCGGAGCTTTCATATTTCTAATAAAATTTTCGTTATGTGAACTTAAACGTGAGGACGTAGGGAAACAAAAAAATATACAACGCATGATTGTGCAAGGTCGAATTTGGTAGATGCCCCTTAAATGCTTAGCCAGTTGGTGTGAAGTAAATATGCTTTACTTAAATATGAAAAAATGTTTCAAGATTACTTTCAGTAGATCATATCAACAATTCCCCTTAAGGTCATCTTGCAACAAAGATGCATAAGCTATGTTATTAACAACTTTTTTAAAAAATTCTCGAGATATTAATGAGAGATATTTTTTTGGGGGGGTTGCAGCTCAAACACGGTTTTGAATCAATTTATTTAAATGCCTCTTTTCTGTACGGGTATGAAGTGTCCAAATGACAGTAATTGTATTTTTTCCTGTTCAAAACAGATTGTATTTTATAATGAATAGTTAGATTTTTTTGGGGGGGCTGCAACTCAAACACAACACAATTTATTTAAATCCCTCTTTTCTGTACGGTTATGAAGTGCCCAAACGACAGTTATTGTATTTTTTGTTTAAAACAGATTGTATTTGATAATGAATAGTTTTTCCTTAAAATATGTACGTCGCTGTGTAGATAGATGACAGGCATTGTCACTATTACCATTAGAACGCCACTATAGTGCAGTCGAGCACAGCGTTCACGATTTACTTTATGTGTATATTAAACAGTTTTAATGTATTTTGTAACGAAGTTTATATGGTGCAGCTCGGATGCTAGGAATATAAATGCAACATTTTTTCCTAGACAAGATAATGTATCGTTTCAAATGAAACAATGTTACAATTATCATTATTACTATTCCGTCTGAAAAGTTTGGAATTTTATTTAATTTTTTTTAACGTGCTTGCTAGCTCAAGATAAACCGATGGTATTCTATAAATTTGTGTTTATCGTTCGGGTGAGGTATGCGAGAAACAAGGAATGCAAAAATTGTTTAATCGCTTTTTACAAAATTGGGAAAATGCTATAGTTGTCGTTATATTAAAATTATGTCAAAGCATGCATATTTTAGAAGGATTAATCAATATTGAGGTGGACGCCACCAACTTTTAAGTTATACAAATGTATTTGCAACAAAAATTGCTTCAAAGTATCCATTTACACAG
>CAJUYG010000037.1:318618-371471 GCA_910591675.1 Galerucella calmariensis | reverse complement strand
ATTTTAAACAAAATTGAAAGCAATACATATAACTTCAGCGAGACAACCCGCCGACCGCTTATCAGCTCTTATTTTAAACAAAATTTAAAGCAATACATATAACTTCAGCGAGACAGCCCGCCGACCGCTTATCAGTATTTAAAGCAATACATATATAAATTTAAAGCAATACATATATAAATTTAAGCAATACACAAAAAGAGAGAGGAGAGTAATTTTTGTAATTTTCAAAGCCAACCTTCACATTAATTCATCGATTTCAGTCTCGCTATCTTCAGAATCGATGAACCTGGTGCTTTTTGGATACGAGTGAAGTGATCTCACGCATGACTCCACATCCTTTATATCGCACAAAACATGGCTAAAACAGCTCTGACACCAATAAAATTGGGATTGAAACACATCTGTAATTATGAGGTAATCTTCATATAGTTCATGGAAATGATCGAAAATAGCAAACAATGACTTTTGTTGTGAATTGTGGAAATTTTTTATATTCGAAAAACATGTCTTACAAACCCGAAGGTTGTAATTTTTTATTTTATAATAATTTGTCCAAACACAATATTCGGATTCATCAAATTCGTGACTTGTTTCATCCGCATTTAAAATAGTGTTTCTCATCGCTGTTCTTACATCGTGACTTGTTTCATCCGCATTTAAAAGAGTGTTTCTCATCGCTGTTCTTATAAATTTTGAACAGCCGATGAATTGTATCTCTGCAAATGGTCCTAGTTTCGCTTGTTTATTTATCGCTCTCCACCTGTAGAATGGGTACTTTTTCACGATTAATTTCATAAGTATCTCCGGTAATAGAGATAGCTCCATTAATTCGGCTAAATTAACAACATTTTCGCAAACAGATTTTATGCATATCTCTTTCAAATTTACAGGCTGCTTCATTATCTACGATAACAAAAAAAAATTAGTTTAAGCTATAGTGTCCCCAAGGAAGCGTATCAAATGTACCTGGCATTAAATGACGTTTATCGTCATGCGGACTTAGACTAATTTTTGTTTGTTCTATACTGAAAACTTTATGTGCATAGGCCCGAATACATCGTTGGCTTGATGAGTGTATTTTAAAATCTTTTAAACATGTTTCATAATCATCATACGTTATTTTATTTTTCACTACATTGGATTTTACACCTTTAGACTTTTTTGTTATACCTAAATTTTTCAAATCATTTTTTATTCTTGTTTTGCCGAGTTGCTTTCGCTTTAGGCGGAGTTTTTCATTTTCTCTGTCTTTATCATTTATTTGCAACTTGTAGGTATACATTTTTGACCTAAGTCCAACAAAATGAGTCATAATTTGACCCTTTGACTCATCCTTTAAAAGACCAATAATTTTTTTATTAACTCGAGGCATGCTATATAAGTTATTTTCGGCATAGTCAGAAGTATCAAATTTAGATAAATCAGCCTTTATCACTTCCTCATAAGCATCTGCGCACTGCAATTCGTAGACAAAACTGTCGGTATCCATGTACATTAACTTGCACTTGTTGACACCTAATTTTGGTAGCATGTAGTTATAATGGAAATCATACATGCATATCTTGGAAATGTCTAGAATTGCCATTCCTATATACAGAGGTTTATTAAATGTCACTTCAGCTTTAGTTAATTCAATAGCTACCAGATTTTCATCTAAAATTGTTCTGCTATGAAACCGAAAACTTGCAATCAAGTTTTTGGCGCCATAACGTCCCTCCCATTGTCTCACCAATTTCACAGATCTGTGGCGTCTGATGTTCTCCATGGTCTTACCAAACACCGCATTATTCATCAATTTGAAAAGATTCTTTTCAAAGTCGTTCGTAGCTGCAGTCCGCAATCGAGTATTAAGCTCGATGTAAGACTTCAGCCATGTTGACTGTTTGAATTGTAACACTTTATGTATTTTGGTTAATTTTAATCCATTATTTAGAGCCTGCTTCAAATTTCTATAATGCATAATATATTTTTCCTTGTTATAAAGCGTTGTCAGTAATTTTGGTAATTTTGATCCTGACGGAATGCGGTGCTCAGCAGCAAATGGTAGATCTTTGTGAGTATCATGTAATTCGAGTGGGTATTCGAGGTCAACTTGGAAGATATAACCTTCTGGCGAATCGTCTGGAATCGACAAAATATCCATGTACCCAGAACATGGTTCAACGCTGAACTTGGTATCCACCCATTTGAAGCCTTCGTAGGGCAAGGGCTCACTCATAGCCCAACCATACAGGTTATTAACATCCAAGTACATAAGATATTTCGAGGGCTTTGTTGGATCATAGTCATGCATGTATTTATTGTTAGCTTCCGAAAATCGGTTGCTACATACAGATATTCCGCCTCTGATACCTTTTTCGATAAACATGATCATATCTATGTCCTTGAGTAATTCTAATTTGCATTCAGTGAATTTAAGCATACAATCCCATGTATACCCTGGCATAGTATAGTACCATGCAGGATCTAAATGGTATGTATCTCGACACTTTTGTCTGAATTGTTCAAAAACATCAGCAAGGAGCAAAATATCTGTCTTTAAATAAATGTCTGAATATTCACCCAAATTTTTACAATTAAAAGTATGCCACACTTTTTGCGCATGACTGTACTTTGCCTCACCAATATCGTCATCGCATAATTTATTGTAAAACTTATCAATTGGTGGTAAACAAGTTTCTTCTAATTTAGCTAAACTATCAATATAATCATAGCAAAAAACGCCTTTGCAAGATAGTAATTTAAAAGCTTCATCATCTACACCCTGAAACCCTTGTTTCAAATTTTTTTTCTCTTTAATATCTAAAATTGATGCTAATTCATCGAGTGAAGCTCCCATAAATCTGAACGAATCAATAAATCGTAATTTTATATCATTTTCATCGGAATACAGGGTAAAAGAAATATATTTTTCTTTATTAATGGGAAGTACGCTCAAACGGCCTCGTTTACAGAGGTCAACAATCATGAAATTACTGTCATATCCGCTTAAGTTATGGAATACAACAGGAACAACAAACAATTTTTTAAAGTTGAGGTTGCATGCTTCATGTGCAAATCCTCTAAACTGTCCTGTGAAATGATCGTGATCCCTAACGATTTTGTCTTTGCAAGCGAAGTCTTTTTCACATATATGACAGCTTTGTGGTTTACGCAGATCAAGCTTCTCAGTCATAGGTATAATCGTTTTTATTTTAGAATTTACAAGTCTAGACACATCAGTCATTTCATTCGCAAACCAATCCATACAGTCCGATCCTCGGTGGCTTTTAAAATAAGAAAGACTATTATCATATGAACACTTCACGTAGTAGCCTGCACTATATGGCACATGTTTTTGATATTTAGTTGTTTTTGTTATTTTATGAGCTATATTTGTGACAACATTTTCCAATTGACATTCAAAATCAGCATAAATTATAAATGGCGTAGTTTGTTTATATGTAAAATTCCTAAATTGAACGTGCTCATATTTAGGTGGAGACATTTTACATTTATTCAAATCAGAACAAAGTTCTTCATGCTCAGCTAATTTATCTGAGCTTGTATAATAATTTAAACAGCGGTCGCAAATGAATTTTTTATGGCTATTTTTGGTAAGTTGATAATTAAGTAGTCGAGACATGTCTTTGATCCAAACATAATGAAATCTGATTTCAGATTTATCGTCATCATCTGCAGGCGGAGCCTCATAATCGTTCAATCTCGGATAGTATTTATTTTGAATAAGCAGCAAATTTACATGTTTTTCACGTTTATTTGCGGTAAGTCTAGCTGGTGCTACTACGTAAGTTGTTTTTTCTTTAACTAAATTCATTTCTAATGCATATACGTTAACTGAAATATCATTCGCTTTTTCAAATCTAGAAATATTTTGTAATGATATTGGAGCTTCCAAGTTTTCGGTTTGCAAAACTGTGCTAAAATGAGGATATGACTTGGTTCGGTTAGAGTGCAATTCAGAGGGATATAAACAGCTAACAATAGCCCAATAGAAACAATTCTGGTCATAGTTTTCCACATTTATACAAGCACGCTTCATCTGGATTTCCTTAGGTAATCTGATAAAGGATGAGCCATTACCCATTTGCAGTTTATTTACATTAACCTCCAATGAGATCACTCGGCATAAAGCAGCCCCAGAATCTCTTTCTTGAAAATTAGATAATTTTGTGAAAATTTTATCTTTAACATTATCATCAAACCAACTATGTAAATCGGTAGACTGATCTATGACAACATTTTTGGTGGTAAAATAATATAAATCTAATGTTTCCACATCCCCAGACTTTTTGATAAATTCCCCACAAAAAGCAGTATTTACTTTCATAAACTTGAATGAAGTTAGACATGATACAATTTTTTCTTTGAAAATGACATATGCGTCATCCAAAAATTTTCCTAAGTCCTTATGATATAAATTTACAATGATTCCCGTTTTAATTCTGCTAGTAAAACTCGATGCAATATTTTCCCATTTAACCCTACTACGTAGTCTAGAATTTAAACCTAACCCTATGTGTCTATTCAAAATTACTTTGCGAAAATGTTTGAAATGGCCAATATTTGCTTGCAGTTTTCGTCTAGTTCCGACGCATAAACTAACGTCTTTTATACGCCTACTGCAAGCCTTAATGTATTTATTCAACCGTTTTAACCACAGTTCTGCATCTCTTACAGTGAATTTATCAAAAACAATTTTATGTACTTTTCTAATAGCTACCAGCAAATCATCAGACTGTTCAATTATGCTTGACATGGCTTTGAAAATTGAAAAATTCACTCACCCTCTCTCTCTTTTTCTTGTATCTCCTAGTTTTCAATGATCTCGAATGATATCAAGGGGTTGAGCTTCCCAATGTCCACCAATCCTTTCAGAACTATGGAATATTTCCCATCCAACAAATATGGGATTGCTTCCAGGTATTTTTCCGTCACTCGAATTGGCAGGAATGTAACTTTATCATTTAATTCCAAAAGAATGGAGTCTCCAAAGCGTCCTTTGGTAAGCTTTGCTGCCAGAATTTTCTCAGGCACATTAATTTGGAGGTCCTTCAATTTAATGATCGGTTTCCTTTCTGCAATTACAGAAACTTCATTTAATTTTTTCAAATCCATCTGAAAATAATAATAAGCAATCGATGACAATTTGCTTTGAAAAAGATTGTAGTAAGAGAAAAAGCAATTTGCTTTGGAAAAGATTGTAGTATAAGAAAAAACAATTTGCTTTGAAAAATATTGCAGTATAAGAAAAAACTTACCTTTTTGATTGTGTTGCTGCTGCTGCTACTTTTTGATTGTGTTGCTGCTGCTACTTCTGTTCGACTGTGTACTGCGTGTGCTGCTTTCACCTTATTTAAACAATCACCTCCCGCCTATGAGATCGTCGGTTATCAGTATGTGACGTTAGTGTTTTTGTTCTAGAACATTCGCTGTTTAAACGTAAATTCCGATTTGGTTTTATTTTTGTGATTTTAGCTAACCTCACGATAAGGTGACTTCCCGTATTTTGCTAACATAGTTTTATAATTGCGATTGTGGGCAACCTCACGATAAGGTGACTTCCCGTATTTTGGTATTGTGGTGCTACAAACTTGTTATCAGTTTTTGCTACTTCCTGGAATTATTATATTATCAAACCGAGGCTTCATCCGGTTCTACTATTCGATACATTTTAATGTAACGTTCGTAGGAATTTCAGAAAAACAATTTAATTATTTACAAAAGTTTATTTTAAAAATATTATTGATAAAAAGAAATTATTTTTGTTAATAAAGTCTTGAGATGATTTAAAAGGTCCCCATTAGGACATGGGATATCAAATATGTTCCAATTAAAGGGTCCGGCCGCAACAAGTTTTTTGGTAAACTCATTATATTTGTAGTATGTGATGTTTTTGAAAAAGTACATGTGTCCGTCAATGTACTGGAATGCTCCCGTAACATCTGTGGGTAGTCCAGGGAAAATATCTTTTATTTGTCCTCTATTCTGGACAGTTTTGAAGCTCTTGTCAAATTCAATATAATTACTGTTATTATAAAATACATATATTTTCCCATGATTGCTTTGAAACATTGTGTTTATTTGGGAATTTTTAGGTATAATTAAATTATTTTCCTCAAGTATTTGTAGAGCGGGAAAATCTGCTACATAGTATTTACGGTCATTGATTGCTATTAAATTATTTGAAGAACTTTGAAAAATTTGAATTACGGGGCCCACTTCTTCAGGTAAATAATCATCGAGTATTTCTGGTTGCGAGGGAATAAGTTTCGAGTTCAAATCAATTTTCCATAGGGAATTTCCATTAATAATATATAAATGGTAATTTTCAAATTCACCAGCCATGGCAATGAACATATACTCCGGTGTTATATCGCATAAATTTTTATCCGGTTCATTTGGTTGATGTCTATGATCAAGTGTCTTTGTAGTCGGTGGTGGACGAGATGTGGGTTTGAAAGGATTATATTTATTGATTGGTCCATAAAGAGCTTCAAGGGCCATTTTATCATCCTCATCCAATTTAGGAGCAATGTTGAATTGATACCATGGATACATTATTGCTGACTCAATATCACTGTGAGCAATTCCTAGGATATGCCCAATTTCATGAATTAATACCATAAGTAGACTAGTCTGATCTTCTGAAGTTGATCCATCCAAACTTAAATCCCACTTCTCATCACCATCAATATGAAGCTCTACACAACTGTTGCCTTTTGGGAAATAAGCATGTGCCAACACCTTTCCGGGACCATCAAATGTACTGGAGCACTCATCTCTACCTTGGCAATCTGCTCGAAAATAGTGCTTTCCCCGTACAACTGTAATAGTTATATCGGGAGCATAAGGTAGTGTTTTGTGTATTAATTCAAATTTAAACTTTGAACTGTTACTCCACACTTCAAAAGCCTTTTTGGTTACTTCAAGATATTCTGGATTTGCCCGAGTTGCCTGAGGGAAATACCATTTCAAATCAAATTTTGACCATTTTGATTTAACTCTAAAAGAATGATCATCGTCGGAAGCTGCTTCACTTACATTACATCTTGGTCTATTTAGAAGTTGAATTGTTTTTTCATCTAATTCTCCCGTTGCAGGGATATTATATCTTTCTTGAAAACTCAACAAATAATCCCCAAGTTTAGTCAAATCATTTTCATTTGTGTACCCGAAACGTTGTAAATACTTCATAGCGTACTGTTGGTCGATAACACATAGCGCTGGGCAGAGCGCTGCCGCTAATATAATTATTAACATGATCTTCACCCTTCTGTTATCTTTAAAAAACTAATCCCAAACACATTATCAACAACATATATATATGTTTTTTCAAAAAACCTCCCAAAGACTCAACACGTTGCGTTTGACGTGTCACGCATATTTCAGTTCAAATATAGCATGTAAAGCCCCCTCGGTATTCGTTATTTCATAATGTTTCAACATAAGTTACTTTTAAGTCCCCCGGTAGGAACCAAAGGCGCGCCGCCTTATCATCCAAACGGATCTTTCTCGACTACGTCACATTTTACAGTAAGAAGCGTACGGTGCGCGCGCTGTCTTATCATCCTAACGGATCTTTCTCGATTACGTCACATTTTACGGATCTTTCGGTGCGAATACTTTCTCTGTCCAACTCCTACCTTCTTTGTCACACTTATTACAGCATACACTCCTTCGCAGCAACACTACCTTTTTTCGAATCTAATATTCGGAGAGTTCCATGGCTGAGTGGGTTAGGCGTATAGCTATGAATGCGAAGGACCCGGGTTCGATCCCAGGAGAAAACAAAATTTTTTCAATTTAATAATTTAAAATTATAGATTAAAAATGGCGGACTGTTGCGGCACAAAATAATTAGGGATTAAAAATGGCGGCGCGATGTGACACGTGACGTTTGACGTGACACGTGTTGAAGTGACATGTGACGTTTGACAGATGATATGTGACGTGTGACACGTGACGTTTGACGTGACACGTGTTGACGTGATATGTGACGTTTGACAGATGACATGTGACGTTTGACGTGACATGTGACGTTTGACAGATGACACGTGACACATGCGCAGTCTGCGACACGTGACTCTTGCACATGCGCAGTCCACTTCCGGTCTAGAAACGGCTTAGTATATCTACTTTCGTCTAGTTTACAATCTCAACTAAGCTTTCACTAGAATTTCTGTTGTGCGTTTCATGTCATGTGGGAAGTGATGTTTTTCGTAAAGTCCTCCTTTTCGCTTTTATATTCGGTATATATTTTCTAGAGATGGTAAAGCGATATTGTTATGCATAAATATTGCAAACTTAAACTTGTTTCTTGAATTTCTGGATTTCGCATAAGTTTATAGTTATATTAGTATTTTTCAAGGTCAAGATAAGGCTTGAACATAAAGAAAGGTGATTGATTTTTATGTTCCTTGTCATATTTAGTCACATTTGAGATAATTAGACTTGTTGGAACAAAGGAAGGAACTCCAACGCTAACTACAGATACTTACTAGATGTGATTTTATGTCCAGCTAACCTAATTTACCTCTCTGGATGCCCTGAGCTAGATTGAGTTATACACTTGTTATAACTCAATGATTCTAAACAACTAGAATTTTATTATTTGGTGTGGGTGTATGTAAAGGATTTCTGACTTTTTGTGTTTATAGTTCTGTTTATTTCAAAAAGTACATAGAGTGTTCAAATGCAATAATACTCTGACTAACAGGTGTTTATCGGGTATTACAGAGCTGTACTCAAAATTTCTGAAATATTTTACAACAATTACACTGATTGTGTGATAAATAGTCCTTTATACACTTTGTCCACTTAAGTTCGCACCGGGAAACTTTTTTATTATCAATTTTAGGAAAAAAACTTATTCTTTATAAAATGTTCTGCATGTTCCAAAACCTAAAATAAAATCATCAGATATTAATTTTTTCCAGTATTATACGAGGTTTGTTAAAAAATATGAATTTAACTCAAGAGTAAAGTACCTTTAAATTTGACAATATCGAAAAATGTTATCGAGAAAAGTTTATCATAACTGGAAACTCAGTTCAAATATACAATTGCATCCATTTATATTGTATAAACAGGTTTCGTGCTTGTTTAATATTATTTCCTATTTCTTAATAACGCTACCATATTTGCGTGAACTTCTAACGCGCTCTGACAGTTACTGTCAAAAATTTGTAGCTATCAAACATTCATTAGTTTGTCAGCGCATCCTAGATTACACGTAACTACAGTAAAATTTGCTTTGTTATTATATTGTATGTGTACGAAATACATTTTTTCATATGTAATCGTATATTAAAATGTTATTTTCAATTCTGATCAACTTTTATTTATAACATTTTTTGATATTGTCAAATTTAAAGGTACTTACCCTTAAGTGAAGTTCATATTTTTTGAGAAATTTCGTATAAATATAATAAATATATAAATATATAATATATAAATATATAATATATAAATAGAAATAGTGAACATAACTTGTGCGAAAGTGTCACTTTCCGCTCTCGTTACGTAATATACTATATCCACTAAAACTACAAATAATAATGTTTCTTCCATGGAACTGTGCTGTATAAACTCTTTTTTTATGAGTAACTAATTAACCCTCTTATCTAATTCCTTTTGGTTGCTTCTAAATTACATTCTACAACATAAAAAACCGTTTGTCGTCTTTATCTGGTCTTTACGTTAATTGAAAAAAAAATATCAACAGGCAAAATATTCAACTTATTAATAGAATTTATGGATAGTAATAAATAAATCAATGAAATATGAAAGTAGCAAGTTATCGTTTTTAACGCTTTTACCACCGTTTTGTTGAAATTGTTTAGTTAATTGCCGCACATTTCCCAATTAAATCTATATTATTATTTTTGGAGTTTGTGCTGAATTGTGTGCATCGCTTTACATCAATGGTTGATGATAGCGGTCGATTATTTTAAAATGTGTTGGTCGAAAGTGAATGGAAATTAAATTGTAATTTGTTTTTGACCGGTTTTTGGATAACATTAATTTTAAATATGTTTCGAGGAAAATCTTTACCACATGTATGTATGTAGGTATGTATTTTGGGGTGACATTCACTGAGACCTAAAAGATCTACTCAGTTTCTGAGAAGAGTCTCAGAAACCAGTAGTTTCTGTAGCCCCATTTCCCGGAGGAATTTTAGGATGTCTGCAGGCTTCAACTTAGGTAAACGTTCCTGTTCTATCCAGTAATCTCCCAGGTGCTGTGCTCTAGGATTCTGAAGTGCTGTGCAGTTGGAAAGTATGTCGATGGAGGTTCCTCCATGCCTCCATGCCACAAAATCTGCCTTCCTTTCTCTCCACTATTTTGAGCTTTTTCAGGTGCCAATTCAGGCGACATTGTCCCGTTAGGATCCCTGTTAAAACTCTTGGCGCAGTTTTACTTTGACTTATGCATTCCTTTAATCTCAACAGGTTGTAGTCACCCAGAAAAGTCTTGGATTGTATAAGCCCTACTAGATCTTCCCAATGGTCAGATCCTCTCTTTTTCTCGGCTTTACCTATTTCTTCCAATATTTAATTGGGGCTGATTCCGCAAAAGGGTTCAAGCCCCCAGGAAGGTATATCAGTCCCCCTCTTTGCTATTTCATTTCCTTCTATTCCAGTGTGTCCTGGAATCCATAGTAAGGTGACTATATTGTTCTCGCCTAGTTCATTGAGTTTGTCTAGGCATTCCCACACCATTTTGGAACTCATTACACAAGAGCTCAGTGCTTTAATGGCTGCTCGACTATCGGACATTATGATAATCCTTTGTTTTCTGTATCCTTTATCAATATTTTACTTGGCGCACTTTCTTATGGCGTGGATTTCTGCTTGAAAGATTATTGGGGTTTCTACCAAGCTTTCAGAGTGTTTGGTTCCTGGCCCGAACACTCCTATCGCAGTTCCTTCTATTGCTTTTGAGCTGAATTCCGTAACGAATTTATTTGAAAAGTTATACTTTTTCATAATATACCGTCTTGTGGCATGTCCCAGATTGTCTGATCTCTAAGAAGTGAGGAGGTGTTTTTTTTAATGATTCCCTCTCTACTTAGTCTGTTATTTGACGGTTTTTGGATAACATTAATGTTGAATATGTTTCGAGGAAAATCTTTGCCACTTACCACACTAAAGATATCTTTAGAGATCTAAATGAAACTTTCATACTTAAAAATTGAAATCCAATGTCCCAGGAGTTTGTTCCATAAACTGGAGAGACTAAAAATAATGATAATCGTTAATATTAATATAAAAATTGACACTGATAAAAATGTTGTAGTTGATGAGGTAGTTAATAAAAAAAGCGAAACGAGAGGAACGTTGTGGTGAACCTTGTACTTTCAGAGGCAACGAAGAGACAAAACAACAACACAATAGGGATCGTAAAACCGCTAATCAAACCCACCCTCGAGCTACAACGTTGTATTCTAAACACTTCACTCCACACCTGCTTAATGTTTGTTTCCGACGCTGCCAAGTTTATTTTACGCTCGCGGACTGATTTTAACAGAAGCAGAAATTTTTATTAAGTAACTTAAACGGTTCGAAGAATTTTGTTTTTTAATTGGAAGCGATTATTTTTAGAGGATTTTCGGAAAAATAATTATAGTCATTAGGAAGTAAATTGTGTATTGCTGACATTTTAACGGGTTTTTGAGAAAAATATCGCATTTTTACATCTCACGATATTAATAAAACGTTGTAACAAAAATGTGATGAAATTTTAAAAAGTTCATTCAATATTTTGGATCTTCTTGGCACTGGAGTAGGCTGTTACCCAGAGCGGAAATGCACGCCATAAGAAAGTGCGCAAAGTTCAGGATACAGAAGACAAAGGATTATCATAATGTCGGATTAAAGCCGCCATTAAAGCACTAAGCTCTTGTGTAATCATTTCCAAAATGGTGTGGGAATGCCTAGACAAACTCAATGAACTAGGCGAGAACAATATAGTCACCTTACTATGGATTCCAGGACACACTGGAATAGAAGGAAATGAAATAGCAGATGAACTAGCAAAGAGGGGGACTGAAATACCTTTCTGGGGGCCTGAACCCTTTTGCGGAATCAGCCCCAATGTAAAATTGGAAGAAATAGGTAAAGCCGAGAAAAAGAGAAGATCTAGTAGGGCTTTACTACAACCTGTTGAGATCAAATGAATGCATAGTCAAAGTAAAGCTGCGCTAAGAGTTTTAACAGGGATCCTAACGGGACATTGTCGCCTGAATGGGCACCCGAAAAAGCTCAAAATAGTGGAGGAATAAGAATGCAGATTTTGTGGCATGGAAGAAGAAACCTCCATCCACATACTTTCCAACTGCACAGCACTTCAGAATCCTAGAGCACAGCACCTGGGAGATTACTGGATAGAAGAGGAACAGTTACCTAAGCTGAAGCCTGCAGATATCCTAAAATTCCTCCTGGAAATAGGACTAAAGGAGCTACTAAAATACGCATACATACATACATACACATACCCAGATTTTCAAGTACTTTTTTCCGATTTTCATTTAATTTTCAATAAATTTTGTAAAAATATTCAATTAGAATAAGAATAATCTACCAATTACTAAAATCAACTTGAAAAACAAGGAAAAAAACTTATAAAACTTTAACCCCCCCCAAATTATAATTTCAACTTTTAATTCTGTTGATGAAGCTTTCCGGTATTATTTGGGACACTCTGTATATGGTATCAATAAATATTCTTCGTCTGAAATATTTTATTTGAAAGTATCTTTGTTTTTCTAAATTGAAAATTTGTAGTGCTCTATATAAACCCTTGTTTGTCGGTAGCATTTTATTGGTATTGCATTTTCTTTAAATGTATTTTTATCAATCTCACATATGTCTGTATCGATTGAATTGTCAATTACGAAATATAAAATTCTTGGTTCTTCTAAGCCGGAATTCTTTTCGAATAAAATGTATATACAATACAATGTTTGTATCATTTAAGAAACATAAAAATAAAGATACTACGTTTAGTTGAATCAGTAGAGTATATACAGGCTGTCACGATGAGCTTACACTATCTATGTATTGGAATTTTTAGGATTCTGCTTTTAATTTCAACGCCATTTTATTAAAAATAACCAAAAAGATATACTTTTGGAGATATTAATTTCTTTTAAATGAAAAATGGACAGGTGCGGAACATTTTATTAAAATTTTAGGTGAACAATCCCAATACAAAAAAATTGTTCGTTGGTCTAATTACTAGAAAGATTAAGGTAAACAGTAACATTGTCTAAAACTACTTTATTATATACAGGGTTTGTAAAAAAGGGCAAAATGTTCAACTTATCAAATATGTAAATCATATTTTTTAAGGAGGCACTAGCATTTTTCCTCTTTTATCTAAATCTACTGCCAAAAATGAAGGGAATCCAAGTTCAATTGCTAATTGTGCTCCTTAGAAGTGTTGGCTATTTCCAGGAAGGTCATAGAAAGCTCCAAATTTTACTCTTGAAGCTTCCATTGCTTCTTCTTTTATTCCTGTTCCAGTTAACTTTTATTTTTTGATAACTTCTTCCTACTCGTATATCTCTAGTTTTTTTTAAATGGTTGAATATCTAGCTAAAATCAGCTGTTGGCAACGTCGCGTTCTCTTCCATACATACCCTTTCTGTAAGTTCGATAGAGATGGAAATGTAAATTATATTGTTTGGTGGTAGAGTCGATGCCGTAGGGGTTGTATTTCGGCCTTTTATAGCTTAGGGGTTCCCTATTTAAAACAAGCGAAAAACGTTTGGCAAAATAACCAAGTCTTATTATTATCCTCTTCTTTAACGCTAGAGCTAGAAATGTATTTATTGGTTTTATGATTTGGTATAAAATTTTTAGTAATTTATACAGAGTGTCTCATTATATTCTATTTATATGTAGGACAAGTTCTCTAACTTCGCTCGATTTTAAATTTTAAGGTACGTTACAAAAACAACAATTTAGAACTTAACTACTTATTATTGAGACACCCTGTATTGTGCTGTCAGAACGAATTAAAAAAAATATTCTTAAATTTTATTATTTTCCGATTTTATAGAAAAAAATTGTCAATGTCAGTAAAAGGTATGAAAATAAAAAAAATTAATTAATTTTTTTTGCCTCATAATGAAAATCTTATATATGAACCGGATTTAATTATTTATTTATGACAAATGGTATTATATATATCGATTTATACATATGTGTAGGTTCATTAAATCTCTTAACAAATGCAGGTACAAAAATTCCTGTTATAATGACTTTCAGTTATCGGACCATTGTCGAGAAGATGGAGGTTGAAGATTTATTTAAATATAAATTAACACATTTAAATATTTTAATGCGTTTTAATGTTGAATTCTGGGGAGCGGAAAAAGGGTCGGTCCAAATATATTATGATTTTTTTAATAGATTATTTTTGAGATTAAGATTGGTGGTCTCCTTTTATATTTTTATATTTAATTGCTAATAGGTCGATATTTGACCATTATTATTTTCAAAAATTTGTGTACAATATTTTCGAAATAAAAAGGGGTTTGTCTCTAAATAAAATTTCATTTTGAATATTAAAAAAAATATTTTTAAAATTCTGCCAATAAGCTCTTTTACTTGATACATGCTACATGATGCAGCTTTAAAAACTTTTATATTTTATTTTTTATTTATTTCATTTAAAAATACCCCTATATTTAAAATTTATTCACTTACTATTTATTCTCTTCCATGTTTGGATCGCTGATATTCATTCATGTACCTAATGGGTCATGTATAGATTCAGAGACTGTGAGACTAAAGATCCGATTGACTTGAATATTGTTATTGAAAATTGTTTTGAAATCCACGACGTCACTGAGCATGTGTTGCATCTTTTGGACCCGTCCACAGTGGCATCGAAATGAAAATAATAGTTATTAAATCCATTATAAAAATTTACCTGAGTCCACTCACGAATGTTGATTATTTTATAGCATCTTTTAGGTTGTAATAAAACCTCGTGTAGACCTGTCTCCCCACAAAAAAAATACGATTTATTATATTTTATGTCGAAAGTGATTATCATTTTTTGAATGGAAGACGTTTGAAGCATTAAATAATAGGGAGAAAAAAATAATTAGCTCAGAAAAATTTTTGTTTGAGGCTATTAGTGATTTTTTTTATTTATATCCGAAAATTCTTATTTAAAATTAAAATAATTGCAAAGGGTATCATTTTAAGATTTCGTTTTTTGTATATTTGTTGATTTAAATTTAAATAATTTTTTTTATTTGATATTTGAAAGTTGATACAATTTTTTTGTCTTTTATTTGTACTATATGCAAAAATACACGAAGAAAAATAATTAGATACCTAAATTATACCATGCAATTAACGTATACAGAGTATTTCAATGAAAACTGTCCACCCCACATAATTCTGAAGACGAAATTTTTATGGAAAATGAAATAACACGCCAAAAATCATGTAAAGGGGGAGGTTTTTGAGGATGGTTTAAAAAATTGGGGGATGGGGCGTATGGGGAGGGAGCTAAAGCTATCACGTATGAATCGTAAAATCATTTTCTTAGTGATTGTCAATTTTTGCCAGCCAAAATCTCATTTGCAACATTATTTACAATAAAATATATTGTCGAAGTACTTGTAATGGGTTTATTTTGTCCTTTATATTCAAATATAATTTAATGGTTGTTACACTCTGTAATTTCAATTTCCATTCGACCTTATTTGACCTCAGAGTCGATTGAATGTTTATACTTATACATATATGAACGTTAAGAATAAAAAAAAGGAATAAAATGCACATCATTATGTTGTATTTCATCCGCAAATGTATGATTGAGTTTATTAAAGTCGAATGGAGCATATACACGCCGACGATGTCGAAAAGTTTTCGCTTATGGCTGGCGAAATAACGTTGCCAAGACCCAAGCAAGGCGAGGTCGTTATATATATTTATTATATTGTACATTGTAGTACATACTTACATTCAACAGGATGGTACTTGTTATATTTTATTTATATTAATATATGTACCGTAGGCGAATTATTACTTCAATTACAATGAGCAAATCGGCATTCTTGTCATGTGATGGGATTTATTATTATTATTCTACGTAGCATTATGAATATTTTATCTATCATGCTTTTAATTCCACCTTAATATTTATTTTCTGTAATTTTTTATAATTTTCAAGGGAAAAAGGTGATTTTTTTAATATTTTCCAATTTGTCCCCCAAAATGGGACGTTAAATTTCGCTGTTTGGGTCACAGATATTTAAATTTATCGGTCGAGCGTATTCGTGGCAATTATTTTCCAAAAATTGAGCTTCTCTAAATGCAAACTTGAGTTTATTTTGTATTTGATTTTATTGATATTTTTTGGAAAATGAAACCACTATATTTTCTCCTATTTTCATTTCAAAATAATATTGTAAGGAAGAGTTAAGTAATTTGTTTTTTTTTATATAAAATCATCTGAATAGTCATTTTTATTACCAATTTTTTTGTCTGGCTGTATTTACCTTTGATCCAGATATTTGTACCCCCTTCTTTCATAGAAGGTTTTGTTGGAGAACAAAAACATCAAATCAATGAATCACTTATTCTTTATAAAATATAGTTAATCAAAATATTTACTGAAAAAGTTTGTTGCCACACAGTTTTTGTCTTTAAACCTGTTTTTCTCGATAATATTTTCTGTTTTTTCAGCTGAGATCGTGTTTTCCTTAGTTCTTCACTTTTTTCTCAATAAATTTTCCCAAATTCTTCAGCATTTAGGTCCACTTTTTTCATATAAGGTCTTGTTGGGGTAAAGTTTATCAAAATTCATAGAAAAAGTTTGTTGTCTGACCGTATTTGTCTTTGGGCCACTTTTTCATAACGGAATCTCTTGTTTTCCTAGCTGAGATAGTGTTTTTCCATATTTCTTAGCATTTGTGCCATAATGGAAAATCATAAATCATCTATATCTGTTTCAAAAATTTATTATAGGACTATACATTTTTTCTTCTTTTCCTCATTGAAATTTTCAGTTTCTTCAGCAGAAGTCATATTCTGAAGTTCCTGAGTATTTGGGTCCACCTTTTGAAATAAAAACCTTATTGGAGAAAACCATGTCAAACAATTTAAAACAAAGTTTTCTGTTTAACAGATTTGTGTTTGTACCTTTTTTTCATATATGGCCTTGTTGGGGTACAAAATAAATCAAAATTCCTAAATCCTCACTCACAATACTGATAGATTTTATTCAAATCACTTTTATATATATTTTTAAATATACCGATAATTACGGATCACAGGCAATTAAACGATTGATCTGTTTTGACAGCATTTATATTATAAAAACGCGATAAACAACTACAAGAGTTTCTCTATCGATTCGTAATTTATTTTCCTATTTTGTTTCGAAGTAACTAAATAATACAACCCCCATTAACATCAGTTTAAAACGTTGAAAAAGAAAACAACATAATGACGTTATTGATATTTCTCGCCTGTAATTTTTTAGCCGTAAATATTTCATTAGATTTTATTTTTGTTTTCAAAAGATTTCCTCTATAATCGTATTCCATTCAATATTTATTTCGTTAGATTATTTTCTTGATAACTCAACTGTACACTTCATGTACAGAACTAGAAATTTATTTATAACCTGTAAAAATCAATTAATCGAGCTGCTGAGAATATTAGCACACCCACCAGTGTTGAGGATTTTGTCTCTGTAGTAATAAGTAGGATAAAAAAATATTTTTTGGTTATTAGGTACCACAAATCTTGTTGTATTTTAAGGAAATATGAATAAAATCAAATTCTAAGTCAAAAGCAAAAGCCGTACAAACCGCACACCATTTATTTTGACTGGACAGGCAATCAAAAAGCCTAAGGCCTCTTTCACACGGTCAGGATATTTATCCGTCCGTTTAATCGCCCGGCTGGGCGGCACCCTGGATCTCTCTTCTGCGAAAATCCGGACCACTTGGTGCTAGATACTTCAGTTTGCCGTTGATTGTGATGGACAGTAGAAGCAAAAAGATTTTGTTCGCTTTATTAAAACATCGGCGAAAAAAAAACAACGTAATAGGCAAATTATGGTTCAGAGTACACACACAGTCTTCTCGACAACAGACTACACGCTACTGAGTACTGACCTGCAAACTAGTATAAACAAGTATAGACCAACCGAACGATTACACACCCGGATCATGTAAACACATCCATAGCACAATGTGGTCCGCTGGGGCATAGTCCGGGAGATTGTCCGGCTGACAGGCGAAAACTCGGACGGACAAACACCCTGACCGTGTGAAAGAGGCCTAACTATGTCCGACTTTATCCGGACGCCTGGCAACGTTATACGCAATATTTTTTAACCGTGCCGTCCACGATGATCGGATCAGAATCGAACCGTATGAAAGTGGCTTTGGAGACCGCGTCGCCTGAAGAAATTGTGGGTGTATGTAAAATAAGATGAAGACAATGGATTGGAAGCATTCCCTCTAACCAAATGTTTAATGATAAAGTGAAAAGTGACGATTAATAATATAAAAAAAATTGTGTGGAATTCCGGAACATCACACAAACGTATTTCGAAGCCATCGGTTTCTCATGTCTAGCAAGATGTCTTGTGTTTGCCTAAAATAAATATATAAACACGAAGATTTTTTTTCCAGTTCTGTGAACCCTTTATTTTATAAGGAATGCGTACAATTTAAACATTAAGACGACTGGTTGTGTGGGCTGGCAACAAATGAGATATGTCAACACTGTCCATAAATAAGAATCTCGCATCTCGTCTGTAATAACATATATTTATATATGCGACCAAGGCAAACATTGAATACTGACACCCAAGCTACACTTGCACCGAAAAAATAAATAATATAAACCTAAATATATATTTTTGTTTGTCGAGAAGGTATATTTGTGTAAAAATGACAATCAACTTTTCCAATGTCGTCGCACTTGGACATTTTCTCTGGGTATCGATACTGATCATTATTTAATTTTATTTAAATCAACAAATAAACCTTTCTCAAGATGTGTATCCCAAAATATGGATGACTCAGAGGACTTTGGGACAGTTTGGGTGACTCAGTTGCTTGTGCACTCGGCTGACAATATTTTTGATTCAGTTGTGTAGTATTTTGGTCCGGACTCACAGTCTTAGTCTAGTTTTCTTTGTAATTTTTAACAACCCTAATATTTAATTACGAATTATACACGTTGTAGACAAGAATTCCTTAAACATCCATTCATCTTTTCAATTAAAATATTGAAGTAAGAGCTCACCCTTCTTAATAGGTACGTCTTTGAAACCCAGCCAACATTTTAGGTGTGTCAGTGGTTCTTTCATAAAAATGTAGTTATACAAATAACTAACCAAAATACGCTTTCGATTTTTTGTTAGATATTTGTTTTCTAACACATAAAACTTAATATATGTTACCCCAAACCGTTCCCAAACTACCTACCAACTAAATGTACCAAAACCAGTTTGAGAAAATATTGAAAGATTATTTTTCTAATTTACTAAATGGACAACCAAATATGAAAGTCGTAACGATTTTTTTTAAAGCTTTTTTTATTTTATGTGTTAGCATACATGCTTCCGTAGAGGGCTGGTAGCTTACTCTATTATCACAAAGAATTGAAATAATACTACTTAAATCCATGTATTTTAAGTATTTGTTTGAGTTGAAGTTTGAGGTGTGTACAATGCCAACAATTCAATTATTTTTGGTCTGAATGCAGAATTCTGGTTGGGATTTACAAACGCAAATGTTTTCATTTCGCTAAAACGTATGGTTTATGACGAGGTGGTAGAGGTATTTATATGCACTTGCATATTCCTAGCAACATATTTGACAAAATTAATTCATGTTTTCCATCAGAATAATTGAATTTTTTCCAAACGGATTTTTAAACTCTTTCTCTTTTTATGTTGATCATGTTCAAGCCCGATTTCATCAAAGGCATAGATATATCGGATTGAATTTTTTTTCAAGTCATATATATATATATACAGTTTTTATAGTTTTGCCATTACGGACATATTACTGGAGTGATGAGATACATGATTAAATGTTTTTTATGGTGGATGCAGCGAAATTTTTCGTTTAATTCATTCAGCTTCACTCTAACACACGCAAAAAATTATTAAACCACCACATTGATATTATACATACCCTACTGTGTCTTCTAAATAATATAAACAAGATTTTTACAGATCCTTAACATTTGATTGTATTGGTAAGACACTGGTTGGTTCAATTTTGGTCATATTTTAGGTCTGTTCCAACCGCAGTCAGAAACTGTAAGAAACGATCAGAGAATAACTGGTCATGGCAAACAACGAGTTTACGTTCGCTTAATTCCTATCACTGATTGCGATGGTCGACTATTCTCTGATCGTTTCTGACAGTTTGTGATTGCGGTTGGAACAGACCTTTTATTAAGTTCAGTTATTTTTAGTTATTGTGGTTTGTAGATTTGGCAGGCTGCAGATATTTTTTAGTTAAATTCAGTTTTTCTCGATTGTTATATCGATTTCAGTTCATTTTTAGTTACTATTAGCTACTTCAACTGATTTTCATTTGTGTCTAGCAATTTTGGGTCGTATATTTATATTAATTGATAATTAGCTTAATTAATTTATATTTAGATGATTTCAGATGCTTTTCAGTCAAACTCAGCTGAGTTAATTGCTCCAGTTCATTTTTGGTTGATTTCAATTGCTTTTACTTATTTATAGTTCTTAGCTGATTTGGTGTGAGGATTTAGCTAATTTAAACTGTTTTGCAGCCAAACGCAGCTGCTATTTATTGTGTCTTTTAATTTTCAGTTAATTTCAGAGGATTTTATATATTTTTAGTTATTTTTAGCTATATTGGTTTGTAGATCTAATTCGATATGTTTTGTAGTGAAACTCGGATTCTTTTGATTATTTTACTTGATTTTTAATTAATTTCATTTGCTTTTACTAATTTTTAGTTATTGTTAGCTATTTTGGTGTGTGGATTTAGCTAATTTTGAATGCTTTGCAGCTAAACACAGCTACTATTTATTGCCTCTGTTCATTTTCAGTTAATTTCAGCGCTTTTTAAATATTTTTAGTTATTTTTAGCTATTTTTAGCTATTTTTAGCTATATTGGTTTGTGAATCTAACTCGATATGTTTTGTAGTAAAACTTGGATGCTTTTTGGTATTTTGATTAATTTTTAATAAATTTTATTTATTTTTGATAGTTTTTAGATATTTTTAGCTATTTTGGTGAGTGGATTTAGCTAATTTAAGTCAATCAATTAAATTTTGGCAGTAGGCATACGATTATTTTATTAGAATTAAGGTATTTTAAGAGACTTTCGAATGTTTTAAGTGGTTTTAAACTAACACCAGCCTTTTTTCACTGGGTTTTGTTTCAATTAGTTAAATTTACTTTTAGCTCTTTCAAATCGTGATCAGTGAATTTGTTTTAGTTGATATGGAGCTTGTTTTTCATCATCTCTAGTGTATTTCAAATATTTTCTCTGTCAAATTTGTTTGTCTTTGCTTTTCTTCGATTGATTTAAGATATTTTTCATTATTTTCAGTTAATTTCAGTTATTTTGAATTATTTTCAATCATTCTTGTGGGTCTATTTGTTTTTAGAGTAGATTTATGATATTTTAAGTAACTATTTGCATTGGTTCTTTCAAAATTCATCGAGTTAGGGTGTCTTCCGCGTTTGGTGATTCTATTTCTCTTATTCCTTGAAGTACCTTTTACAAAATTAACGAAATATTGTTCAAGTCAATTTATCCAAGTTAAATTTGTCATCGATTTGATTCTGCGTTAACCTCTAGACGCTAAATTGCAAGAAAATTAAAGCGCTTAAACGCCCATACCCGCTTTTAACATTTTTCGACTACGTTCCTTAAATAATAAATCCCGTTCTCCCGGTCTGTCCACGAACAATGAATTCGATTATAAATAATGTATCAACCGCTCCGGAAAAAAAAGAAAAAATATATATACTTTCTCTTCTATATTTTATAAGGTCGAATAAAAAATAATAGAATATTTTATTAGTTAATGCCCCCGCGCCTCCGGCTCGAACATCACGGGGCTTTTATATTTATTCGAAATTACTTATTCATATTAAATTAGTTTTTCTTGGCGTTGAATTTTAAATGAGTCACGCAGATATATATATATATATAGCAGCCCTGAAATATCTCATTCCCCGAAAGGAATTTATATCATAAAGTCTTATTATACTTCACCAACGGTGAAAAATTTAGATTTATTTGACAACTTGAGATGGTGCATATTAAAGTTGTGTAGGTACGGATATTATTGTTATTTCGGCGTGGAAATCGCCATTGTTCGTCAGGGGAATTCCTTTTTAACTTTAAATGTAGTTTTCGCACATTCAAAATGTCTTTTTCAAGGATCTTTATTGTCTATTTCACGCTTATCAATCTTCATCTATCACTTTTGAGCCAAGTGGAAGCTTTTTAACCGTAAAATGTGTCAAACAACCGATAAATGTCAAATCTATTAATGCGACATTTACTAGCGATGTTTATGATCCCAACGTAGTCACCGAAGTGATAGTAAATAAATATTTTTGTCCAATTTCTCAGTGAATGAAATGACAACGAAAAACATTTCCTTTGTTTTTTATACAGTGTGGAAACCACTTATGGAATAAAATTCTTTGTCATTATTTCAGAAAATTATAAAAAATGCCGAGACACGTCAACTTTTGAATTGAGTTGTGCGTAATGTAAACATAAATGGAAATGTACAGGGTGATTCACGCAAGTATGCCATAGTCGGTGTTTTTTTATTAATGAAACACCCTGTATATTTGCATATTTTTGAAATCCTCTTAATGAACCGATTCCAACAAACTAAATAATGTATGGTAAATTATGAATTATACACGGGGAAATTTTAAAATTAATAATTTATTACACTTGAAATATTGGTACTTTTTTTAAATTAGCTGGATATGGATTTATCAAAAATCTAAACTAACCAATTATTAGACGTATTTGTATATTAAACGAAACCTGCTACGCCCATGAATTTTATCATAAATACCTAAAAATTGCCTAAAAACGCCAATAATTAGTTGTTGATGTTTTGACAGTTTATACTGAAAAAGTCAAATCTTTGTCAAACACTCTTTCCTTGTCGACATAACAATGAAATATTTAACTGAGACTCACCAAATTGAGATTTTAATGATGATCGGGTACGGGGATAACTGCAGAAGTCAAGTTGGAGTGGCAAACTTATTTAATCACAGGTATCCCGAATTGCCTAATATTTCACAAAGTACTGTGTCTGAAATTCAGGCACAATTCAGAGAACTTGGACATGTCAAACCATTGAAAAGAAAACCACACTTCGTTGAAGATGATGTGAAAGTGGATATTTTGTTAAGTGTCGAAGATAATCCAACTTCAAGTACACGTCAAATTGCCCGTGAAAATAATGTTAGTCATACAACTGTTCTAAGATGTCTTCATAAAGAAAAACTTCATCCCTACATATTAACTTTTGTGCAGGAGTTAACATAAAACGATCCAGATCGTAGAATGGATTTCTGCGAAAGACGCGGCTTTTAGAGTTTGATTTAGTCCAACGATTTTGCCAGTATATATACAGATTAATGTTCTATTGAATTTTTTGCGTCTGAAACAGAAACTTTTGAAACAGTTGAGGTCCTGGATTGCATCCCTTGCCTGATCGTTCCCAGTAACTCCAATATTACCCACATGAATTGGACAGTTTGTTGGAGAAATGTGCTGGATATTTGGAGAATCAGTTATTATTAGAAACTGCCGAGAATAATCATTTCTCGCAATAAGCACTACTCCATTTTCCATCTTGGACAATGGGGTGTAATTAATTGGTGGAGTTGGAAGATTTGGTGGACCCTTGTTTATTGTTATATAATGATTTTGTTATATTGATTGATTGAAAAATTAATGTCTACGTTTCCAACAATCCGTTGTAGTCCATTCGAAAGTGGGATGAGTGATCAGTGGCCTGACCCGATTGACACTCTCAACAAAAAGTATCATGACATTTCCGAAAAACCGCATTTTCAACATAAAAGTCTTGTAGATACCACTACCACAATTAATAAGGCTAATGCAAATGACCATCCGGAAAGCCGAGAGCAAAGTAACTTTGGAGGGTAATATTTTTAACCAATTCAAGATAGAGAAAGGTCTGAGACAAGGAGACCCATTATCCACAACCCTCTTTATCCTAGTTCAAGAAATCGCACTGAAGAAAGTGGCATAAAGCCCAGAGGTTTAAATTATGGGAGTGAACATCAATGTCTAGCATATGCGGACGACATAGGTAGTACTTATGGCAATATCCAGGAAAGAACTTGAGGAAAGGCAGGTGAGCATTGTCTAGTGATCAACAAGGAAAAAACAAAATACATGGTAATGAAGGACCATGAGGAAACCGATATTACTATAAATTGTAATGGAAATAATAGCAAGAGAATAGAAAAAGTGAAACATTATTTGGGAGTCACTATCACAAATAAAGAAAGGGAAATAGAAGAAAGATTAACAAATAACAGTGAAGCAGCAGGAACTGTTTCAAAGATGTTAAAATCAAAAGACATATCACGAAGAGCTAAAATAAGAATGTACCAAACAATAATAACACCGGCAGTTACCTAAGCTTGTGAAACTTGAACAATGAACAAAAAAGAGCAAAATAAACTGGAAATATGGGAAAGTGAAATGCTCAGAAAGATTTATGGTGTGATTAATGAAGATGGAATGTACAGAAAAAGAACAAATAAAGACTTCTCAGAATTGAATAAGCACCCAAATATAACTCATATAATTAAAGCACAGAGAGAATGACGGAAGATAGATAGGTAAAACGAGTGCTAAAAGGTGGTGGTGGTGAAAAGAGAAAAGAAAGACCGAGAAAAAAATGGTTGGAAGAGGTTAGGAGAGACCTAAGAACAGTGGGAGTTCGGGATTGGGGCCAGATAGGCCTGTAGTGCTGATATATATATAAGTACCACTATGAATATTGATAGTATTCTCAAAAGACAAATCTTCTGGGAAAAAAGTTCATGTAAAAGTAAAAGTAAACCACTTATTTTGACGATCTATATAAATACTTGCTTTTGAATCTCCATAAATTTTCTCTGATTCTCTCTATATATATTTTACCGATAAATATGAGAGAGTTCACGAATCCATTTTTCAAAATAGATATCTAACCGAACGGTGTGTATAATATTTCTCTTGGCTTTCGCCAATTTATTGTCAGGTGCAGTTGAAATATAGAATTCATTTATATTTATGTCGTTGATAATTCATTTCTTGCCGATAGACTTATACACATACACACACACATACCATACACACGGCTTTCGTATCATAAGCAAACGCATAAATTGTATCACTGAGGCCGCGGCGGCGTGCAAGCCGCATTGCATTGCAACACACACACACATACACATAAATAGAATTGGGTAAATTAATAAATTACAATGTCCGACGCTATACTGGCATGGATCAGCAATGTCCATACGATTTTTATACCGCAAATAATCCGGATTTAGTACCACGCCACTTTCCAAGTTATCCAGGTTTATGTTTAAATATACTGGAAGCAACAGAGGACTTCACATTTGAAGGTTTTAACTTTGCCTCAAATTTTACGGTTTATGTAGTTTATGGAGAGGATAGCTTTTATACACTATTAATTGTTTTTCAAAGTATTATTCACTAATAGAAATGCATTTTTGCATCCTTTGCCCAACATTTCCACCTGGTGGTAATAGTATATTACCCACCGAGGTGGAAAGAGTTTCATAACTGTCGAGAGATTAGCTATTATCTTCAGACAGGAATGAAACCTCCTACCGAGGTTTGTATACTATTTTTACAACCATCATATCCCGATCAAAATTAATAAATCTTCGTTTGAACACACCTAAAATATTGCATTTGACAACTACTGTCACCAATATAAATAAATGTCAGATAAAGTCGGATGGATACTAATTTCGCGAATAATAAATAAAAAAAATGACCTCCAGAAATTGGTATTATAATATTTATAAATGTTTTATATTTCTAAACATGAAGAATATTGATCTGAAAAAGATAAACGATCACATTATTTTAGAGGTCGGGCAGTCAGGGCGGGAAGTTGGGGTTTGTAATATGACACTTTCTAACCTTCAATGCCGTTAGTAATGACAGCATTACATATATGGTTGTAAATAAACTTACTTTAGGTACATCACCTTAATCTAAAATACCTCACATATTAATCTTTAGATAGAACATACCCCGTATATATACGTAACTATTATTAAACGACTGCTCACCTGGCCGAGAATTATTGAACTATTAATCATACGAGTTCGCTTGGGGCTTAAAGCCGTTTCGATCTTTTTTACCGAATCGCTTATTATATTTGTCTGGTCTTGACAAAATAATGCCTACATACGGGATTTATGTCGAGTCAATTTTAACATATTCCTATCATTATATTATTATATTAGAAATTTTTGTTATAAATCATCTACAAAGTATGAGGTGCTTATATATATTTATTATTATTTACGATTAATATGAAATTAAATGCGTTTTCTGATAATACGAGATATTTGTATAAATTACTATATATAGTACTGTCGGTTGAACAAATTTTTCGTCAACCTTTACAAAAAATTATAGTCAACTTACCACCACAACTTAATAATTTGTCATATAAAACATGTTATTGGAACTTTAGTTCTTTACGTCAGGTTATGTTTGAGCGACCGGGGGTCGCGGCGCAAAAGTTCTGACCGTTACGTTACGTTATGTTACGTTGCTTCGTTATGTGCCTTGCTTGCGTGTGCTCTCTCCTGAGTCTCTCTTTCATTTACGAAGCAGCGATTCATATGCTTCGGCCGGGATTCGAAACCGGACCTCCCGCGTGGAAGGCGAGCATTCTACCACTGAACCACCGATGCTACATTAAAATTCTATGCAAAGCTGATATTCGAAGTGCTGGTGATCTACTTGAATTTGTTCGGATAAATTTTTACTTTTATTTTCATAATTTTTTTTGCGCGATTGATCTTTTTTGTTTATTTGCAGCATCGGTTGTCAGGACGGTATGTTGTGTTTACTGGTTTCTAAGTTTAACACGTCGGTAAGTGATTTACTTACCGTTCAGACGTCGAAAAGTAATAAATAGCATAAAAACAATTTCACCAAAATGCAAAATATATTTTAAACTGATCGAGAAGTATAAATGTCACTTGATATTTCGTTCATTTCGAAGAAATTTAAATTATTTTATTTGGAATTTATTTCAATACGATCGCGCAAAAAATGGTATGAGCATCTCGAACGTTAAGGGTAATTACAACGTTTGCATGTAGATTCCTCTCGTAAAATTGGACAAAAATGATATGAGGATTAAGGGGTCTAGCACATTTACTTTTCGAAATACAGGGTGTTGAAATTTTGAAAACTTGAATGTTTTAATTCGATAACTTTAAAATGGATGGATAAATTGATTTGACATTTGGCAGGTTGTTTTTAAATGTAAAAGAGCATATTTTGATAGAAATAGTAGTTTGTGCCTACGGCGTCGTGCTCAATCGTTTAAGTGCGATATGGACAATCCACACGAGTCGAACAGCAAATTTTTTCTACGACCCACTTAAGAAAAATTCTAGAAAATAAAAATTTCTTTAAACTGTAATATAACTTAAAATTAAAAATTTAAATATTCAATTTTATGTCTCCGCTAATTTTTTTGTGGTAAACGTACAGTTCTTGAATGTCCAATTTGTATAATGATACGGTTTCCCTTTTTAAATATACGATGCTGTTATAAGTAGATGTTGCCAGTCGGACTCCCTCATGAAGGGTACCGTACCATTATTTATAATAATGAATATTCTGCTAAATATTTCAAACGTCTACCTGTTGTCGTTGTTAATATCAAGCAGAATAATTATTTAAAAATAAAATTAACAATAAAAAAAACCTCTTCACGGGGAATCGAACCCGAGTCTACCGCGTGAGAGTCTGTTTTGCTACTCGACCACCGAGGAATGTGCAAATTGTTTATCTGTAACGTCAGATGTATTACATAATTTTTGCTTAAAGGGAACTAAAGTTCCTACCGTGTGTCCCGCGACTCGTTCTAGCTTTTTTTTATTTATGTGAATGTTAGTAGTATAATTATTACAATTTTATGAACATTATTTAAAAAATTTGGAAAAATCTTTTCTCGTTTTTTCTCAAATTGTATGAAATGCTATGACACCATAATTTCTCTAACCAAATTTTTTGTTACTCTCGAAGTACTACAATATACTTCTTTCCTACATCTCTTCCTCAGCCCAGTTCCTTCCGTGATATCACCCCTAAAAGGTGCTGAGTAAAATTTAAGTAAATATTTACAGATTCGACTAAAATAGACAGTTTTTCGTTCTTGGTAAACTCTTAACGTACACATTGGGTGCAAAAACCTTCAATCCTCCCTATAAATTTGCATATTTTCTAACTCACACACTATGTTTGAATATAATACAAAACCAGATTTGTCTACTTCCTAAAAAACACTTAATTTGTTACCCCTTACATAGATAGAAAATCGAAAATAAAATATAAAAGCAGCAAAACTCCACTTTATCTCACACGTATATCAAATGTGGTGACAGTCCACATACCCCACAAGCTTATGTACACTTGATAACACGCACACAGCTTTCACCATCCGCCTGATGTGAGTAAATCGTGGAAAGAATAAACTTGTTGTTTCTTTCTTTTTATATTCTGTCACAGTTTTGTTTCCTTTTCGTAAATTTATTTATCGAGCTACTTCCAAGCTTCTTTTACTTAACAAGGGTTGATAGACGAATTCATGTGCAGTCTCTATCACCTTTAGAGGTGGAAACTGCAGAGCACATCCTATACCAGTACGAATACCTTGAAAATGTGCGGTTTCTTGTACTGGGCGATGTTAAGCCAACAGCAAGAATCTACATGGAAGGTTCTTGAGGCTGATTGGATACATAAAAAAGCCGGAGTGGAGAATGTAATCTAGATTCAAATCTAATCTAATCTTATCAGCATGTGACGAGCTTTTGACATTCTTTCCATTATATAATTTTTATGTTCTCCAGTAAGCGTTCTACCCTGAGCCTCAATTTTGTATATGCTGAAAGCATTAGACCCATTCAAACTCTAGATATCTCTATATTTGGTAGTACCAATAACCCGTCATTTTGACATCTGAATAAATTCAAGGATTGTGAAATATTTAATTTCAATTTATTGACCTAATTGTGGGCTTTTATATTCCGAATCTCGATTTTGTTTTCTCTGCCATTAAATTTTGATAAACTCCATTTTTTTTTCGTCGTAAAAGTACTCTATCATTTACATCTTCCATTATAATAAACTACTATGTACGAAAGGGTAAAATAACTGCGCATGTCTTGAATTTTTAACTCGAAAATTATGCAGGTAATTGATTACTATACCAGAAAACAAATACGGTCGTAACGAGAGGTATATACTTGAATTCGCATGTTATATTGATAAACTGAATTTTTTTTTTCGAAAAACGCAACTCAAAACTATGTTATTATATGGAAGTTGTTAAAGATCTGATGCAAATTATGTTTAATACATAACATTACCAAACGGCCTCACCGGTTATTTGGAGCTAGTGAAACAAGTACAACGTTTTTTTAGACCAGGCAAAATATTTTCGTTGAAAAGTACAAAATAAGTGAACTAAAATCGGATCAAGTTAACAGACATTACTAGTATTTCTGGTAGATTCTTGAATCCAGCTAAACCAAAGAGTTAAATATCTGGTGCCGCTTGATTCCAAACTGAATTGAAGGACACACCTAGAAAATGATTACTACTAGGACAACTAGGCTTTTCTGGCATTGCAGAAGAGTTTGGGCACAGCCTGGGTAGTTCACTAGCTTTACTCAACTCTGGTGGGACCAACGATCACCTATGGGTCGATAGTCTAGTGGAGGAGAACATAAGTATCTCCTGCAGTGAATGTTTAATCTTCAATCCAAAACAAGATCTCCCAGTGACACCTACGGCCTAACGACTTCGACAATTGCTGAACTAGCCAAACGTTACACCCATGCTCAATCCCTTGAGAGATGGGATGGAATCAAAGGATGCAGTCTTGCCACGATCACCCTGGACGACCCTGGGAAGCAGGCGCCGAAGAAATATTTGGCGATGACCAGGAAAAACCTACGTTTAACAGTAGGATTTCTGACTGGCCACTATCTCAGGAAACACCCCCATAACCTGAGGCTAGTGGACCCTCTCTATACAGGATGTGTGAACAGGAAGACGAAACTGTCAGGCATGTCTCATGCGAGTGTCCGGAGTTATCGTCGATAAGAGAGTGTGTGCTCGGGGAGTCTTGGCCTACACCTGCCGATATAAAGGAGATGTCTTCTAGTGACCTGTCCACCTTCCTGGGAAGGACAGGACGGACTATGACCTAGAAGGACAGCTCCTCGTGAGGATGTACAATGGGTCACATGTGGCCTAAGTGCTGTGAGCCTACACTCACCCTCCCTACTCTACAGATACAGATACCGTAGTGATGAAAAAACAGTTTCTTAAGTTAGCCTGCATGTAGGCTGTGAGCCAAAGAAGGTTCTAAGAAGACTTTATAGGTCCGGAACCATTCTGTGGACTCGCAAAGGATTGCAAGAGAGGGAACAATCTGGAACTGGCTATATAAATAAAACTAATTCAAATGGATGATGAGTTTTATACTAAGAGCTTACTAAATAAAGTAGGCAAGGAACTCTCAACTCTGAGACATTTGAACACAGTTACGAAACACTTTTTCACTACTTATCAGTTATTTGCTCAAATTTATTTGTGTCATTGGTTTAGTTACCTTTCCCTGACTGGTCTATAAAATTTTGAATGTGTGTATATCTCACATTAAGCCAATATACAGCAAGTAATGCTGCTTCTTTTTTTTCTTGCCTGCACGAACGTTGAACTTCATTGCATTTGAAGCCATTATCGGGCGCCATTCCACTTCTCACTGTTACGATTGCATGATGATGATTTATATATTTCGATGGAAAGACATTGAATTAATTTAATTATATAATCCTAGAGATTTATTCAAAGAAGACGATTACCAACAAAAAATATATATATAGAACTTCATTTAAAATGAGGAGTAAACAATTTTTTTGGAATGTATACTCCATTCAATGGCTGGAGAGGTCGCAATAACTAGTGCTCTTCCTGTTGAGCTGGAATTTGTTCATTTTCCATCCGCACAAGCTCTCTTTCGGTAGGTTGGATATTTAACCATCTTGGTGGGGGAGTTGGTCTGATTGCTGTAACATAGATCTAGTGGAGACAGAGCTTGTTCTAATTCAGATTTTCATCCAGAATCACTGGTAGAATGATCGATTGATTATGCAGTCAGAGGCTTCAAGTCCTTGGCTCTTGGATATACCGAAACTAGTCGTCTCCATCAGGTTTAAAAGTATTTTCCTTAGAACCTCGTTGGATGCGCTGGCGTGATACAGTGCTAGTGAGCGACTTGGAGGGATTTTTGACCAGGAGCTTGATCTCTTCCTGCTTTGATACGCGGATTAATCCAGGGAAGTACTTAATGCTTCTTAGTGAACGGTATTTGTCCTTCGATTTTCAAAGACTGTAAGGTGTTAAAATATTATTATACTATTACCTTCCACATCTATTGACTCAATGTTCTTATTTCACTCCCATCATACATTGTGATGTTATATGGTGCATAATATTGTACTATTTTTAGGTTATATTTTATGTAAATATTCAGGGTGTAATTTTTAATTATACGTAAAGTCCCTCTCTGGTCGTTTAACTCGTTTTATGATGAATTATGGTTCTGCAGTTCTTGTAATATTCTCTTCGCCACAAAGAAACATTTCTATATAAATATATGTATATGTTTATATTATTCAAAAAATAAATAACCTCCACAGTGTCTGAGATAAAACCTGTTCTTAACAAAAAAATATTCACAACCCCGCTCGGGACTCTCTATCTCTTTTTCTCCGTCTTTTTCTCTCGCCTCCGCGCCTTCACTTATATACAAAACCATTGTTGCCATTTGAATTTATGACACATAATTTAATACTTAATGTGTATTAAAATAATCCTGTAGTTAATTTTATGGAATTAAAGTGGTACGTCATTTGGATTTTACCTCCGTACTTTATGATTGATTGTTGTCGGTGAAATGATTGTAGAGTGGACTGTATATAAACGATTTTGTTTGATGCTATTTTACCTTAAACTTTATTGCACAACTCTGACCAAAAAAATGATACAATACTACATTCAGACATTCTACAATGGCACTGTCGGCCTCGTGGCTTCTTGTTCGATTCTCTCTTATTTATTGCGCATGCCCGGTTACAACAGATTGGCGCATGTGCCGGCGCACAAGCACACTGAACATAAATTAAAGGAATGTAATTATGAATATAATATATAAATGGTTAAACATACCGGCCTCCTTGAAAGGCTCGACTTTCAAACGACAAATAATACATATAATAAATCAAAAAGGAAATTCCCGTTTTTAAAAAAACTTGAAAACAAAATGTCCGTCACTAATTAAAAATTTTAAATGTCTATTGGTAGGACGCAAATTTCTGACACTGCCCTCTTCAGGATTCCATTCTTCGCACGGAGGGAAACTACTCTAACAAGACCATCGCTGCCAGGGTGCAGCTCAACAATGCAAGCTAAAGTCCAACACAATGGAGAAGAGTTCTTATCCTTCAATAGAGCTAGAGCCCCTATATTAAGGAGTTCTTTACTTGCAGTTTTCCACTTTACACGTTGCTGCAAAGCTGTGACGTATTCTGTAGACCAACGTCGCCAATAATGTTGATACATTTTCTGCAACGCTTGATACGCTGATAATCTGTTAATTGGTATTTGCTGAACGTTTAATTGAGGTATTGCATTCAATACGTCGCCAATTAGAAAGTGACTAGGAGTTAAAGGAGAAAGGTCGTTGGGATCATTGGTTAATGGTATGAGAGGTCTAGAATTCAGAGTGGCTTCCACCTGTATACATAGGGTGTTAAAATCTTCTAAAGACAAACAGTTTTGACCTATAACTCTTTTAAGATGATACTTAGCCGATTTCACTGCCGATTCCCACAGACCACCCATATGCGGACTGTTAGCAGGATTAAAATGCCACCGAATTTCGTTTGTGTTGCAAAACGTAGAAAATGAATTGTCCTGTTTTAAAGTCTTTAAAAATAATAGTAAATCATTGTTTGCCCCAACAAAACATCCCCCATTGTCAGAATATATATCACTGCATAAGCCACGACGTGATACAAATCTTTTGAGTACATTTAAAAATGAATTTGAAGTCAAATCATTTGCTACCTCTAAATGCACAGCCTTAGTAGTCATGCAAATAAAAATACACAAATATGCCTTTATACATTTTTTATTTCTGTGCTTAACTTCCTTGACCAAAAATGGCCCAGCATAATCGACGCCACTGCTTAAAAACGGTCTCGCTTGTGTGAGTCGTACGCTAGGTAAGTTTCCCATTTTTTCATGATAAGAACAAGGTTTTACTCGAAAGCAAGTTAAACATTTATGCAAAGTCTTTTTGACTATTTGTTTGCCCCGCAATGGCCAGAAATTGTTTCTAAGAGAGGCCAAAGTTGCCTGAGCACCAGCGTGTAATAACATTGTGTGTTCTCTTTCAATTAGAAGACGCGTCACATGACTATTATGAGGTAGGACATAGGGAAATTTTTTATCATAAGAAAAGCTCGAATTGACAATTCTTCCTCCGACACGTAATAAATGATCACTATCTAAGAACGGGTTTAAAGTTAATAATTTTGAATGAGCGTCTACTGGCCTATTTTTACTTAAGCATTTTATTTCTTCCGCAAAGTGCACTGATTGTGTAGCCCTTATAATACTTTGTTTTGCCAGTTTCAATTCGTATACTGTGAGTTTCCTACTGTATTTTCTATCTTGCTTTAAACACAATGCGTTACTCTTAAATCGTAAAATCCATGCTATGACTCTATTTAATTTGTCGAAATTAGAATATCTCTCGAATATTGTACTATCAGTTATAATTACATTTTGTGTTAACGCAGTATTTTTTACTTCTGGTAATTCGTCGAGTGGTAAAAAATGATTACTTGCGAGAGGTTGATTAATTTTACTTAAAAAGTATGGCTCTCGAGATGATGTCCGCCGCATTATGTTCGGATTTGACATGTTGCCAATTTTCGATTTTGGATTTTCGTTGTATGTCCGCTACGCGGTTTGCTACAAATGTTTTCAAAAGTGCGGGTTCCGTGTTTAACCACGATAAAACTATGGTTGAATCGGTATAATAGAAAATGTTGGATACATGAAAGGTAAAAGCTTCCATAAGTTTAGCTGTCAGATTGGTTGCTAATAAAGCTGCATTTAGCTCCAAGCGTGGCAGCGTAACAACCTTTAAAGGTGCTACTCTTGATTTGGCACAAATCAAATGTACAGAACAGTTTCCAGATTTATCTATAGTTCGCAAGTATGAACATGCACCGTACGCGATGGTGGATGCATCGCTGAAAGTGTGAATTTCAATAACATTTGATTCGGGACCTGTTATTTGTCTAGGAACTTTAATTGTAGCTAAAATAGGTAATTCTTTTTGTAATTGAACGAATTCTGAAATTATTGGTGAAGGAGCAGTTTGATCCCAATCCACTTTGAGCTGCCAAAGTTTTTGCATTATAACCTTGGCTTTAACAATTACTGGACCGACCAAACCCAATGGATCGAATAATTGAGCAATTGCGGAAAGTATTTCGCGTTTTGTAAAAATGTTATTTTTAATTTGTATCGATTCTGTGCTAAAATGTAGCGAGTCTGATTGAGAGTTCCAGACAAGCCCTAACGTTTTTGATTGGTCGTCTGTCGATAAATAATGATCTGGTAGATCTGAAATGTTATTAATATCGTTAAAAATGTTAGGTTTGTTGGTTTTCCACTTCCGCAGAGGAAAGGATCCACTTTCTAGAATGTCGGTGATGTTTTGCCTCAGAATTTGGGCATTTTCAATGGTGTCTGCGCCAGTAATGAGGTCATCAACATAAAAATCTCGAATTATTACTTGTGATGCTGCTGGGTACTTTTCACTGTTTTCTGAAGCGAGTTGGTGTAAGCATCGTATAGCAATGAATGATGCTGGAGCCGTGCCGTATGTAACGGTGTTTAATGTATAGAATTCCAGAGGCAGGTTTGGATCTGGACGCCACACAATTCGCTGCAAATCCCTTTGCTTCTCTTCAATTTCCACTTGCCGGTACATTTTCTCTATGTCCGCTACCATTGCTACATTATGTTGCCTAAAACGAATGATGATTGCAAAAAGATCTTCCTGTATTGTAGGACCCACCATGAGCGTGTCGTTCAATGAAACACCGTTTCCTGTTTTGGCGGACGCATCGAACACTACTCGTAGTTTAGTGGTTGTACTATTCTTCACGACACCATGATGTGGTAGGTAAAATACTCCCTTTCCGTCTAATTCCGTTGACCATGTCGGCACCTTGGTCATATGTCCGAGTTTTTCATATTCCGTCATGAACTCTGAATATTGTTGGCGTATGGCTGAGTCGTTAACCAGTTTAGTTTCCAATTTGTGAAACCTTTTGATTGCATTGATCTTTGAATTCCTCAAATCACCTACACCTTCGCGAACTGGCAACGTCGCACGAAATCTCCCAGTTTCGGTACGCTGAATTGTTTTTAGGAAATGTTCTTCACATTGTTTTTCTTCGACCGTTCGTTTATTTTTGTTGTCATCTTGGTATTCCTCGATTTTCCAAAATTTTTCTATTGTGGTTTCAAGCGTAGCTGTGATTAAATTGCACGATATGGTATTGCTCTTATCGTTGTGAATTGAATGATTTTGATATATGGGTCCCGATATAACCCATCCAAACAATGTTTTCTGAAGTATCGGTTTACCGTCGCCTAGCTTAAATTGCCCATCTGTTAAGATATCCCAAAAGACCCCTGCGCCTAAAAGAATATCCAACTTGGCGGATTTTTCGAATTCAGGATCAGCAAGAGTGATATTTTTCGGTATATTTAACTGTTGAGAGTCAATTTTGAAGTTTGGAATGTTTCCCGCAATTTGGTTTATAACCAAGAATGATACATTTTGCTGAAATGAATTGTTTTCTCTTGAAATTATATCAGTATTTAATTGCTCTGTGATATTGGTAGTAACCTGATTGACGCCGATCACTGGTATGTTTATTTTGGTGGTATATATATTTAATTTACGCGCGAGGTCAGAGGTTATTAAATTTGATTGAGAACCCGAGTCTAACAATGCACGTGCTTTTATTAAATTGCCTGATTTGTCTTTGAGGAATACAGACGCTGTGCTAAGAAGAACATTTTGTTTTTTGTTGTTTAAATGGTGTGTGATTGATGAAAGTTGAATAGTTTCTTGAGGTGTGTCTGTGTTTTGTTTATTTTCAATTGCCAAGTGTGTGTTTGTGGCTAATGAGAGATTACTGTGATTTTGCATTTGAGTGTTGTCAGAGCTAGTTAGCTGATTTTGTGTGCCATGATGTTGAGTATTGTCTCGATGAATTAGTGTGTTGTGTTTCTTTTGACAGACCTTGCAGGCTCCGCGAGTGCAAGAATCTATCCTATGATCACCTCTGAGACAATTGAAGCATAATTTTAGTTTGATTACCTCGTTTTGCCGCGTTGAACTTGGTAACTTTAGAAATTTTTTACATGAGTAAATGTAATGATCTTGATCTTTGCAATAAGCACATTGTGCCTGCGTGACGGCACATGTGATTGTTTGACCTTCACCCTTTGAGGGATATTTAGAATGAATTTTATTTGATTGTATACTATTATTTGCATTTTTGTACGTGTGATGACTGTAACTATTAGATTTTAGCATGTTTTCTTGATTATCAGTTTTTTCTTTGCTTTCTAAATACTCGCAACGATTCACTAAAAAGTCGAGAAATTCTGACAATGGTGGAGGTTCCCTTTTATTTTGTAGGTGTAAATGTTCATGCCAACGTTCTCTAGTGCGTGAGTCTAGTTTAATTTTCAATAGTTGAATTAATAGGCGGTCCCACGAATCTGTGGGTTCACCTAAAGCTTTGAGTGAATTAATCAATTGTTTGAATGTGTCAATTAAATTTCTTAAGGAAGGAGCTGATTCCTTGGGGATTACTGGCATGTTAAATAATTCTTCTACATGTTTGTCTATAATAATTTTTTTATTTTCAAATCGTTCTCGCAATATACGTAAGGCTACCAAATAATTTTCATTTGTCAACTCAAGTTGCTGAATTAATTTTTCTGCCTCACCCCTAAGTCGGCCCTGCAGATAATATAACTTTTCTACCTGTGACAACTGCTGATTTTGGTCAACTAATGCTAGAAATCTTTGAATGAAAAATACCCACTTTTTTTGATCGCCATCAAAGATAGGTAAGTCAATTGGTGGCAGTGTGATTTTTGAATTTACATTAACTCTATTGAATATATTATTTTGACTTGATAAATTATCAGCTGTTATTCTAGCTTGTATGTTACTGTGAAACCCTACGATTTTATTTTTAGCGCCGGCTTGTGCTTTGAAGAAGCTGTTTTCAAATGTTTCACGACATTCTGAATTAGTTGGACACTTTTCTAGTGATTCTATTTGTGACTGAACTTGTTCGAAATGGTTGAAAATACTCGATACATGGTCTAGACGTGATTCTAATTCTAATAAATCGTTTTCGTTGGCTTGTTTTATGAAATTTATAAACCTATTGAGTTTTTCGATTACTACATCGCGTTGTTCTTTTAACTCTAACAAAATATCGGTTTTGTCCGGTTTGGTTTGATCCGGTTTTGGCACATTTATTTCATTTTCTCCTGATATCATTGTGATGTGTGAGAATCGACTAAATGAAATAAGCTGTTTTCGCGGTAAAATACTAATACGGATTCAGAATAAAAGAAATATTGATTTTATTGATTTTATTGCCCTATGCATGCAGATAATAAATGAAACGAACTTACGGTTTGGATGTTTGGAAGGATGAATGATTTGCACTTGTTTTCAGCTTGTGGTTGTATGATTGTTGCACCACAATGGTTGTATGAAACTGACTTGTGCTGACTTGAAACAGCGTGGACTGCTGCCGCTGTTGAATTTTCCAATAAATTCGCTCGAAGAGACCAATGATTGATTGTTGTCGGTGAAATGATTGTAGAGTGGACTGTATATAAACGATTTTGTTTGATGCTATTTTACCTTAAACTTTATTGCACAACTCTGACCAAAAAAATGATACAATACTACATTCAGACATTCTACAATGGCACTGTCGGCCTCGTGGCTTCTTGTTCGATTCTCTCTTATTTATTGCGCATGCCCGGTTACAACAGATTGGCGCATGTGCCGGCGCACAAGCACACTGAACATAAATTAAAGGAATGTAATTATGAATATAATATATAAATGGTTAAACACTTTATTTGGCCGTTTTTATGAACAGTGCAGCATCGCTTGCCACAGAGGCTAGCCTGCTCGCAGGATATGAAAGAAAACTGTATTTATTTCACCTATTGTTGAGTTTATGTTTCATGTTAAGTTAGGTAGGCTAAGTTAAATTGATTGATTGGCTCGGCACCACCAGTAAGTGAATTCAAGGCCTCGACTCCTCAGCTTCTAGGTTTTTTCCTCTATTGGTTGTGCTGTTTATGTAAAGGCACCAGTAGCCTTTATCAGGCTCAACAGGATTTTTCACTAGGTCTTGGCGAAATCCGCTTCTGGGTAGGTACTCTAGCCCCCAGATTGTTTATTTTCGTTTTTATAATGGAAGAACAAAAAATAAATAACTTGATGCTTTATTGGTATTAACCAAAAAATATTATAAAATAATATAGAATAAAACCACAGATGCCGTAACCTGGGAGGTAAAGCATCAATGTTGGAAAAACATTGCCGCTAAGCTAAACAGTTCCGGAATTTATGGCAGAAGGTCTGAGAATTTCATAGTAATCCACCCTTTCTCGGATTAATTTTTGTCTTCGAGGTTGAGGCATGGGAAAGGATAACTCATCCTCATCTGATCCATCAAGTCTGGGATCAATCATTATTTTCATTATGATACTTTATAGGATTTATATTAAGCGGTAACGTCTTTTATTCAGAATTGTCAAGATTGCAAATTAAAATGTCAACAAAATTAGGTTAACCAGTGGTCACAGTCTTAACAAGAACTCAAAGTGCCTGTTACTTTATCCTTTGGTCAAAAAACTTTAACCTACGGTTATAACGAAGTCATATAACAGCAAACCTCTTGTCAGATCTTGTTAACCATAACTAGAACTCTTTACCAGAGGTGATAGAACCAGCCCTAAATATTTACCCAAAAATCTGTTAGTTTTGTCAGTCTTCTTTCGAAATCCCTCAATTCCTCTTCTGTCGTATTTTATGCTTTCTCATATTTCCAATTCTTCACTTTTACTATGTAATTTCGTTTCATATTATATTATAGAAAAATATCTTGTATAGCCATATGACTAATTCGGGTATGAAGAAATGAATTATTATGAGTCATATTTAATGGTAATAAAATAAAAAACATAATTTAACTGATGTATTCCAAACGTAATTAATAGGATAATCTAGAATGTGATGTAATTTTCGTAAGTTTATCTTTTATTATACCAGCGAAGGTTATTTATATAAAATGGAATATTGTCTCAAATTATAAAACAAGACTGCAACATCCTTTTTCGGGTAATTGACTAATTAAAGAGTGAATTATCCACTCATAATCTTTAAATATAGATAATGGTGTAAATGTTTTATTTATATATAAAACGAAAATTAAATTTTTCTATTTATTTCGAATTTGGGAGATTGATATATTTAGAAAAAAATTGTCGAAAAATTATAATGCTAAACGATAACTATTGATATAGATGGTACAATCTATAATAACGAAGATAAGTGCATTGCGTATGCAGATGACTTGACAGTGTTGGCAAAATCAAACAGAGAGCTCACTAAAATTACAAAAAATCTCGCAGAACAAGCAAACATTTTAGGACTGCAAATTAATCAAGAAAAAACAAAATATATGGTCCTGATAGTGAAAACGACAAGGGAAATGAACTACAGTTTCCAAAGGGTACATGAATTCATTTATTTGGGAGTACTAATATCTAGCAATGCCCACGAAGAACAGGAAATACAGTCAATAATCACTAAAGGCAACAGAAAATTTGGAATGCTCCAGTCACTGATGAAATCAAAATACAGTTCAAGAAAGATGAAGATAGGAATATATATTAACATTATAAAACCCACTGTAACATACGAAAGTGAAACATGGATTTTAACAAAAAAACAGGAAGAAAAGATGGAGCGCTGGGAGCGAAAAATTCTGAGAGCAATTTTCGGTGGAATAAAAACACCTGAAGGATGGAGAAGGAGAACAAATGAAGAAATAGACATGTTATAGGGAGAAGCAAAGATAACTTCAAGAATAAAAAGATACAGGTTAAGGTGGTTGGGACACGTAGAAAGATTGAACAAAGAAAGAATGACAAAAATGGCTCTTTACAGGACTCTTATTTGCAAAAGAAGAAGAGGGCGGCCTAGAAAAAGATGGTTTGAAAGTGTGATGTCTGATATAAATAAACTGAAAATACTAAATTGGAAACAGAAAGCTAAGAATAGAGAGGAATGGAGAGAAATAGCTGTCCTGGGTCTACAAGGCCTGTAGAGCATATATATATATATATCATTAGTGATACTAGAATTTTATTATTAACATTATAACAAACACTATCTAGGTACATTATATCTACAATAACATTAACTTAAACATTTGTATTATGTACGGCATTAAATATTAATATCAATTATTAATTTCTGTTTCTAATTAATTTATTATCTTCATAATTCAACCCGATATGTGATAATATGACATTTATTCGATTTTGTACTGTATTCGACCACAATTTATTTACGTATCTGGGGGCAAGTCGAGCAAAAAGACATACTATAGTTATCTTGATACACTCGTAGCTTCAGGATAAAGCTAGAATCCTGAACTTTAAGTAAACAAGGATGCATTTATTCCCAAATTATTTTCAATTTAAATTTGTTGATTTAAAGAAAGACAAAATGCTTCCTTTAGTTATAAACAATAAAATAAATGAGATTATTTATACATCCAATGAATTTAATTAATCAACATGAAAAGGGGTTCATCAGAATCAAAACATGCAATAAAAAACAGGATAATTTTTTTCAACTAATTATTAAGGATTTTCTAAAATATTTTTTGAATATTAATTTTTTGTTCGACTCCCTTTGAGTATTGAGTCGAATTTTCAAAAAGAAACAAAAACGAAACAAATCTAATTTTATGTGAAAGTCGCAGACGTGTCATTATAGCATTAAGTTTATTGGCTGCACCGGATAATTACATTGAAGTTCGTTATTTTATCCTTATAAAATTTTGGCTATATCAAATTCCCAGACGTAAAATTATAGATCATAATAAACACATAATAGCATTCCGTTGCCCGGTAATAGTGGAAGGACCTTCGATTCTATATATCGATATAGAAAGATTATTGTTATTACCCCGTGTTTTTGTAGTGTCCTCATCCATTTGCTATTTTTTTGTTTAAAAAAAAGTTTTGTTTAAAAATGTATAGGGATTTATTACAATCGGCGGGAGAATGATTATTTTTGAGTAGGTAAAAAAGTTTCTTTAAAAATCTACATTTTTTCTCTCAAAGAATCATCATCTCGCTCAATCCCGAGGGATAGAGCTGTGTTTAGTTCTATCTATCTTATATCTTTTACCTGTCCTCGCCTCATTTTTATAGTTCTCCATTTTTTCTTTTCCTCAACTTTTCTCTGTATTTTTATTTCCAGTCTCTGATTTTCAATGCTTTTATATCTTCCTCCATCTTCTTCGTGATCTTCCTCCTGTTCTCGCTAGTATCATTGATTTTTTTGCCTCTCGCATAATATTTTGTTTTGTCTCCATTTATTGCGACTAGCTTCTCTACTGCTTTTATCAGACTTTTCTTAGCTCTAGCCACGATGATGAAGTAATTGACTCAAGAAATTAACTGGATCTCGTGCACTATAATATTCTTCTTGTTTAATTTTGTATTTCTTGAAATAGTTAGGAGAAATTGAGTGTCCCTGCTTAAACATTTTACTAAATTGGTATTTTGTTAGGTCATTTCCACCGATTCCCAAAAAAAATGACGTGACGAACTGCATTAAGGCTAAGGTGTATGTAAAAAACACAATCCAAGTCATATACTTTGTTTGAAGCGAACATCTCAACAGCTGACCCTTATAGAAGCAGTGACGTTCTGTAATTTTTATCAAAAATATTTATGTTGTTTATCATTCACCTGATTGTTTTTCCATCAACGTCAGTAGAACTTATAATTTACTTCAATCACTCAATTGAACCTTTATTTTGACCTCTATATTAAATTGGATGGATCACGTTTATGAATCACGTCACTGTCACTGTCATTGTCAACCGATTGACATCAATATAAGCGGTGCATGTTGTAAATTGATTTTAATAAATCGATCTAAATAATATCAGTAATGAAGGATATAATATGTTAAGAATAAATAAAAAATTGGAAGATGATTGTTTTTAAATGATTATAATTGGGTAAAAATGGGTTGCTTACTTGGGGATGACGGGGTAGGTAACCAACTACTTCTTAGCAAATGAAAAAATAACTAAAAAAGGATTTGTGTGAGGTGCTGAAGAAAGCAGCTCTCTCATTTTACTAAAGATTGAATTATCTGTTAAGCTTGCGATAAATTGTCTTATAGAGGGTGCTTAAAGTGGAACTTTGGTTATTTTTTAAAATTTGACTGCTGTCCTTTTTGCATATTGATGAAATTTTCTATTAAAAAACATATTTTGCAACTCTTCTACTTTTTTTTTGTTGGAATATTGATCCCATCTATTGAAATTAAACAAACGCAAGCTGAATAATTGCTAAAAACTAAAAAAAAAATCGACCGTAAAAAATACGTATGCAATTTTTTGCGATGAATCCATTATTGAAGAACTGCCGGTTCGAAAAGTGTGTAGCATTTAATAATAACATGTCTATTTACAAAAAAACCAATTGCTTTTCCCTGGCACAAAATTCAAATGGATACTGAACAAATTCAATAAAACATATTTCTGTACGCGAGATACATTCGTGGTTTTTTTTCATCCAATCTAAAACACTGTTCTTGCTCGTTTTATAAAAACAAAACTTGGACGAATGATAATTTATTTTACTTTTTTATGTTTATTTTATTTCAAAAGCCTTTGTTTGATGAAAGCTCTCGTAAAAATTGGGTTTTATTATCACAAACAATATTTCTGTTCGAACTTCAATTATATGTATATCATATATCTATATATTATGTTTCCAGCATGTGTGTATTTTTTCTCACGGTGTATTTATTTAGTTTTAATTTATACAGTTTAAAACAAATTAGAAGTTGAAGATATGTCTATTGTTTCAAGGACAAACTAGAATAAACAGAATACTTCTTGAGATATTTTGAGCTTTTTCAGGTGCCCATTCAGGCGACAATGTCCCGTTAGGATCCCTGTCAAAACTCTTAGCGCAGTTTTACTTTGACTTATGCAATCTTTTGATCTCAACAGGTTGTAGTCACCCAGAAGAGTCTTTGATTGTATTGTATAAGTACTACTAGATCTTTCCAATGGGAAGATCTTCTCTCTCTCTCGGCTTTACCTATTTCTTCCAATATTACATTGGGGCTGATTCCGCAAAAGGGTTCAGGCCCCCAGAAAGGTATTTCAGTCCCCCTCTTTGCTAGTTCACCTGATATTCCATTTCCTTTCATTCCAATGTGTCCTGGAATCCATAGTAAGGTGATTATATTGTTCTTGCCTAGTTCATTGAGTTTGTATATAGGCATTCCCACGCCATTTTGGAACTGATTACACAAGAGCTCAGTGCTTTAATGGCTGCTTGACTATCCGACATTATGATAATCATTGGGCGCACTTTCTTATGGCGTGGATTTCAGCTTGAAAGATACTTGGGGTTTTTGCCAAGCTTTCAGAGTGTTTGGTTCCTGGCCCGAACACTCCTATCCCAGTTCCTTCTATTGCTTTTGAGCCGTCTGTGTACCATTGAATGGCACTCTTTCCAAGTCTGGTAATGGTATTTGGATCCCATTCCTTCTGGTTTTCTTTGAAAAGTTATACTTTTTCATCATACCGTCTTCTGGCATGTCCCAGGCAGTGTTGCCAACCCGAAATTTTAAAAATCGGTAGATCTGCTGGTGAAAAATCGGTAGAAATCGGTAGATTTGAAATAAGGAGGCATAAAATTTTCGCTACTCGATGAGCCCGACATATTTACGTTACCGTCGTTACCAAATAAAAAGAAAATTAGAAAATGTCTGTGTTTTGCTTCATTTGGACAAAGCTTACAAAATAAATATATTTCTCTGGAAGGGGTGTGATTCTTGTTTTTTTTTTTGTAAACAGGCGCCGCACTCATAAATAGTGTTTACGGCTCGCTTTTGTTGTCAATAACGAGACCGCCAGCAAAGAATTAAATCAATTGATAAAAATTGTATGGTCAGGAGAAAATTATGAGATTGTTATGAATAAACAAATACTTAACTAAAATTTAATATCCAAGCTATTTACCAAGCTGTTAGATCAAATGGCTGAATATCAGGTTGCTGGTTGAAAGGCGCTGTTTCCAAAATAAATATAAGATATATTTCACTTGAAGGCGGTCGGATTTTTTTTTTTAAACGGGCACCGCACTCATTAATCATGTTTACGGCTCGCTTTTGTTGTCAATAACGAGACCGGTAAACCAGAATCATAGAAAAATGTGACACATGAATTGTATGTGATATACTAGCATTACTGGCATATATTGCCGAGATCCGAAAGAGTTGAAGTTTTTACAAACCTCAACACTTTAAAATCGGTAGATAGGTGTCACAAATCGGTATATCGGTAGATTACTTCGAAAATCGGTAGTTCTACCGATAAATCGGTAGGGTTGGCATCGCTGGTCCCAGGTTGTCTGATTTCTAAGAAGTGAGGAGGTGGTTTTTTTAATAATTCCCTCCCCACTTAGTCTGTATCTTGTTCTTTCTGCAACACTTTCCACCACCATATGTAGAGGGGTGAGGTTGAGAATGACTTTCATGGTTGCCGTTGGGCATGTCCTCATTGCTCCTGTAATGCATATACAGGCTAGTCTTTGAATTTTGGAGAGGTTTTCTCCCGTCGTCAATAGGCTAGCTCTACTACTCCACGCAATGGCTCCATAAGTGATGATTTGTCTCACTATGGCAGTGTACATCCAGCTTAGGATTTTTAGGTTACAACCCCAGTTTCTTCCTGCCAGATTCCTGCACACCATTAGAGCCATTTTTGCCTTGTATGTAATCTTCTTTTCGTGTTTGTTCCACAGGAGTTTACTGTCTAGAGTCAAACCTAGATACTTGACTTATTGTCTCCATTCAATCTCGTTCTCATCAAGTTTTATGGTTTTGAGTTTTCTTTACTTAGTAAAGGCTATCAAGATGGTTTTGGTGGGGTTGATGATTTTTGGAAATAGACATATACTAATTAATCAAAGATGAAAATTGTCAAGAGAGACGAACACCGTGCTAAAGCTTTTGCAAGTTATTTATAAAGAACTTCAACTCTCTCAAAAACTTTCTAGAAACAATCACGAATTAAACGGTATGCAACTATCCCCTTATAATTTCAAGTGTAACGCTCCTGTATTTTGGATTTGGATGAATACAATTTTTGTATGGGATATAAAAGAAATTCAATCGAGAAAAACTTATTAATGTTTATATATATCTGGTTTTAAAGCACTAAAAATACCAAAAAAGAAAACAAGTTGTGTTCCCGAGTGTATATGTGTTGCTTTAATTTTAAAACATTAAAAACCGTCGAGTAAATAAAAACAATGCGTAATTTAGATACTTACATGTATTAAAATGTATATTATTACACAGCAATCATGAACAAATGGTCTCGGTATAAAAGTTATCATATTTAATGATAACGACCGTGAACCCGTTTTCTTGTCGGGATATTAAAATAATAAAAATAATTACTGTAGCAGCAGCGTCTGTTGCCCGGACAGCGGCGTCTCTAATTGATTTTATTCAACAATAAAGATCATTTTTATATGGAGAAATATCTACCAAATTATAAATTTGAAAGTATTGAGAGAATATTGAATTAGCTTTGGAAGAAAAAGGTCTATAAAAAGGGAAGTTTTAAGATCGGGAATCAAAAATAAACAATGAGCTTAAAATGTTATTCAATGTTATTCAAAATATTTGTAATTTAAACATTTTTCCAATGACCTTCCTGGTCTCTGTAACTGTCCTGGTGAGATTACTCAACATTCTAGAGATTTCTGAGCTACCCCTATCCTTTTGGACACATTTATTTTCGATTTTGCGACAGAAGGGGTCCGGTCCAATGAATGGCATTAATGAGCCTTGTCTGACCACTTCATCCGCCCTCATGGTCAGGTTCTCATGCTACCCTTACCTTGAGATGGTGTTCCAAGTGCGGATTGTCCTTTCTTGCCTTTTAGTTTCTTGAATGCAATGGTGAATCGCTGTCACTTCTTCTTGGAAAGTTGTGACGTCCTTAGATAGGCTTGTTGGAATAGTCCTACTCCTACTTCTGTCTTGGAGCCGTCTGTATTCCAAGTTGCCTCAGTCTGCTAATTTTGGTAATAACAGAGCGATAAATTAGTGGTCCTGCTAGCTTAATATCAACCTAGCTGAACGAGCGACAAATTTTCAATTATGGTAATTGAACATAAATTTCACTTTCCAAAAAATGGTTCTTCTAGGTTACCTAATGGGTGGAAGGTAAAACTTTCCAAAAAATATTTAAAAGTTTCTTCTGTAAGTACATGAATATTTCTTTTTGTCTAAATTAAATTAAAGTTAAACAATCCATTTCGATATAAATTTTTCTTTTTGTCTCTATTAACGAACATTCTAATTTGATTTATATCAATTATTTCCGCTTCTCTTAAAGAGAGGTATATACTCTAATGAATTGAATTCAATGTTCACTGTTTGTTCTGTTATAATAAATTCAATTTGAGCCTTCCTTCCAAATCATTAAAGTCGATATTGATTATTTAATTAATTAAATATCTTCATAGTGATACATTATAAATAATTGTATGTCGGCTCTATTTTGTACGGTATCGGTCGTCATTTATATTCTAACTGTCATTATACATTGTATAGATAAATATCACAATGTATTTACTAATAATGTATGTTTATTATTAAACTGTCAGTCGCTCGGGATAGACTCTAGCCGTTGTAATATACATATATACGTTGAGAGTCGCTAAATTCCAATTTAATGACGTTTGTGTTTCTAGATTTCAATTTATTCATCAATGTTTCAATATTTGTAAATGCCACAGATCTAGGTTAGAGTAGGTTTGTGGAGACTGGGTCTAATAAGCCCTCCACTGCGATCTATTCAATTCCCACCCAACAAATTGTGCTTCTTCCAGTTAGTATGTTCTTCCTATGAGTGTCAGTCCTATGTTTGTTAATAGAGTACACGCATATTTCATATTTTGCTTGGATATTAATTTATAATAGTAAATATGATATTAAAAATTACTAATAATAGGAAATAAACCAGTTTCCATTGGAAATTACTCCCAAATTTTAGAATAAAATTCAAATTTCAATGCACTTTCCGACCACAACCCGAGGATTTCCGAACGCTACCGATGATACGTGTGATGTCATATCTCTTGTGTTTACTTATGTCAATATGGCCGGTATTGCATTAGGTTATGTGTAGTTCTGTGCTTATATAGTATTTTAATCAACTATTAATTGCTTCATCGACGTAAAAATATCATTTATATGTTTGTTTGAGACCATTACGTGTTTGTGTGTATTTTTTTTATTTCTAAAAGTCAACGTAAAGTGGAAAGTGGACATAAATATTCGATATTTCCGAGGATATTTTAAAACTTTTTTTTAAAAACTTTTGGAAGAATATATTTTATTCACTAGTTCAGTGTTCAGTGACGATTCTTTCATATTTTGTGATTAAATATATGGCTAGCGAAGGTTTTGTAAAAGCACAAACTGATAACTTGCCCAAAGTAGACTCATTTATGCTGCTTGAATTTATGAATTCAAACAGCTGCTTTAATGCAGAGGAAATAAGAGGTGTTTAAGCATTATCGTAAGTACGATTTAAACTATGTTTTATTTATATAATATATACCAACCATATATCGATGTGTGGTCGTAAGCAAATGATGTTTTTATGGTTGATTCCTAGACATATAGGTACATAACCTCAAACTATTTAAGAATAAAAATTACCAGCATAGAAGTAGGTACTTACATTAAAATGGTCTTCACAAACAAAAGTAATGCCCTTCTCTTAATTGTATTTTTGCTTGCGCCACCAGGTAAAGTAACAAATATTTTGTCTGGAGTTTTAATAGACGTTGATTTACACACTGAAACAATGCAATACTTGGAATACAAAGTATTTTTTTCGGCTTCATCCATTTTTAAAGCTTTCAGAAATAAATTAGGTCACAAGAACTCAGAGCGTGATACACGAATAAGAACGTAAACAAATGACGTCACACCATGGGGGAGCCATCTTTATGACGCAAAGCGCGTTTTGGCGGAGTTTCAAATTTTATGATTTTTAAAGTCGTTTTAAAAGTAAAGTTTATATTTTTTTGAAAAAATAGGCATGCAAGGTGTTAGGAGATCTGATAAAGCGTCAATTTCCACCAATAGTAAAGTTTATGCTTGTACCCTATTCTGACACATTCTCTTAGTGAGAAGGAGCATCTTGTGTCTACATCTGTCTACTAGGTCTCTCTTCGGTGAAACTTTAGTGTGCTTGCCAGTCCTTTCTGTGAGGTATTTCTACCTCATATTTGGGACTGGGGAGAGGTTTAGTGGCCATATAGTTTGTTTTCATATCTAAAATGGCTCTACTTATGATATCCTTAATGTATATATGTGTCCTGATCTAACTATTTTGTTGCTCAGGTTACTTTGCTGTCTATATAGCTCCATCCTTGCTTCCCCCATTTTCACGAGATGTAATGGAGGAAGGCCAAATAATGCTTCTAGTGCTGCCGTTGGCGTGCTTCTCATGCACCCTGCAATACTGAGACAAGCATTGATGTTCGTTTGGTGAAGCTTGAAAATATGCCAGACCAAAGACACTCTATTGTGTAGATTCTTTTATGCTAAGTGCTCTGATAGTTGCTTGACTGTCCAAGAAGTAGGTTGATGTTTATTCCCTAGATCTGCGACTGCCTCAAAAGTTTAGAAAAATATAGTTTGGATAAAGTTTGGCATAAGCACTGGTACAATGTTGTTTACTTTAATTAAATCAATTATCTCAGCTCTAAATAATGTTTAGTTTGATTCTCTAAATCAGAAGGAAATTCAGGTCAAGTAAAATTCTAAAACACCTATTTATACTGGATATTAATTTTGGACGAGTCATAGGTTATTTTAATGTGAAATTTATATGTGAAATTCATATAATTACTGCGTGTTTGTGACATCCCCAAAGGAGCAAATGAATCACTTTTTATTAGTGGACGCGTTGAAAAGACATCTAAGAGATCATTAAGTTGGCTGCATTTCAACTACGGCGTCATTAGTGAAACAGAAAAGTCACTTTAAACATATTCTAAGAACGTTTGAAACTTTGTTATGTTTGGTTTTATTTTTGTTAAAATAATTTAATGTTCAAAATTTAATTACGTTTTAAATCAACTGCCAATATTATCCTAGATAGATTTACCGTTCCATTGATTTGTTTATTCACATATTTTCATTGATGCAATTTGTATTGTACAAAAACACACCTTCTTAGGAGTTTTTTGGAAGCCATACCCATCTAGAAACGTTTTTCAACAGCTTTGGCTACTACTCTATGAAAATATATGACTAGGTCCATTGTCTTAATAAAGATTGACAAGAAAAATGGAAACCTGGACCAACAGGGACATTCTACTTGAAATGAAAATTGGGAGAATCTTATACTCTTTGACATTCAGGTAGTTTTGGAGAGGGATCTTGTGGGAAGACCTTAAAGCACGACAAGGGCAAATATTCTTCACATAAATGATTCAACTAAGAGCACAGGACAACCCATACAGCTCAAACCTAAAATAATGCTGACAAATATCATTATTAGAGAATAAAATCGTTAACAATTCAAATTTAAACATAATAACATGGAGATATTTAGATCGGTAGATGCAACCACAATAATTATTAATACCCATATAGCACTGGTTGCGGTATGGAATATCACATGGCGACCGCGTATATACAAAACAGCGAACACACACACATATCTATCTACACGACCAAAATGGAATGGCCAAACAAATATTACCGAACAACATTCTGATACACATAGTGGGACATTCCATCGGCATATTTCTTGTGTTGCAATTGAACAAAAGCTCTCGGGCGGTGCAATGACAGAACACGATAATAACAGAAACAATGAGGAGAAATCCTCGCTAAGTCAATGGCTAATAATATTGTCGCTCTTCTCACTACAGAATTGTTATTAGGATACACATATACGTGATCTACATAGTTTGGGGACGTTATTGTTTCGATGTTCTGGAGTTCTGTTTATAATTTCGGTATATATGTATACGTAGTTGTACATTTAATTTGAATAACGTACAATGCAGATTTCGGTACCTTGTAACGTTTACAAAATGCAAATTACAAATCAGAAATCGAGGTAATTTATATTTATTTATAAAAAGAGAAAACGTTTATCAAAATTTTGTGAATAATGTCCATAATTGTACTGTTAATATTCATTTAAATAAATAAGATACACGTTTTATTGGGCAAAAATTATTAGCACTCAAGAGCGTCCTTGAAAAAAGTATAAAATGCGTTGGTTACAATGTAGCGAGGAGAAATAGTTATTTGTCTAAGACCGCTATTATATGTGACACTTTAAGTCACTCCTTGACGTTAGGCAACGTCACATTTTTCATAACCTCCATATATATCAGTTATGAAAAGTAGTTATGTAAAAACTTTACGTAACTGTTTAAGTTTTAACATAAAGAGGCTACATGAGTTTCAAAGAATAATTTATTAATTAGGTACTGTCAAAACTGACAACTATTTCATTATTTAAACTGTTAATTACCCCATTATTTTATTTCAATGGTATTTTAAGATTCATAAACATTGAAAAAAACTTTATTAAGGACACACTTATTTAAAGTGAGTCAATTTCCTGGATGGATACTTCATAGTAACAATACTTCTAGCACCTATTGAATCCACTTTAATATTACCATTGTAATTGAAGATTTTATTAAATATTATAAAAGCGCTGAATTAGGTAAAACTTTGTACGTAAACACGTTATGAAGAGAGCGACATTGTTCATATTACACTTGTTGAACAATATCGCTCTTTTCATAACAAGTTACATAAGTAACTATTACATTACAAGTTGCGAAAGCTTTTTGAATACCTCCGAGCACCTAAAAGGGCTTTTGCAGCGTGTAATGTATTAAATTTTTCAATCTTCCCCCGATTTTATTATTAAAACACACAATTTAAAGATGCAAAAAATTCTCTGTAGACTGCAATAAAGTGGGTAGAAGGCGTGGGTTGACGTTACATACTTTGGTAACATTCGTGTCAGTAACTAATATTTTGACAGTTGTCAAATTATTATATCTATATCTATTCAGAAGAATTTAATGATCATGTTGCGCAAATCGACAAGCAAGTCAAAATTTCCAATCTAAATAAATATTTGACAAGTAATTTGACATTTTATCTGCTCGTTGTCCAGGGCACGAAAGTTTTTCATACTTAGCTACCGATAACCTAGCATGTTTTACTTTCGCTTGCCTATTTAAAATAAAAAAATATATTTCCGTAAGGGAGGAAGATGGAAAAAAAATTATTTAATTTGGATATATTCAATGGAAATTGTGATTTATTGTTTTATACTATGAGATAAATCCGCGAATTATTCGGAAATTTGGATAAATTGTATTTATCTGTGCTTTTGTTATCGAAATCGAACAGTAAAGTTTTGTCGCTACGCAAAATTAAGTCATAAAACGGCACAACTATATCTAAATATAACAAATGTAAATGTTCACGTTGAAGCCGGCATAGGTTTTGCGTTGAAAATGTGTATATTTACGAGTGAATGTCATGCGAACTGCGCCCGTAAAACCGATGATTTCGCAGCTCGCTGATCAGTTTACTGATAGTTGATGGTTGTTTTATCACTAACACTGATTGTGCTGATATTTCCCGGTCATAAAGCTCCAAACCACGAAAATATTCAAAACGTTTTCGCTAATAAGCGTTATCGCGAACGCATTTGATTGCCGCTTTTCGAATATCGAATATTTCGACTGGGGGGATAATGGCATTGACAATGACACACGAAAGAAACACTCCAGTCTACTTGTATCGAATTTCGCCATCAAATCTAAGCTAACCAATATTCGATCTAGTTTTCAAGAATTTTCGATTTATGTTGAAAATTATTAATCAACAAGATTTTTTCTATAGTTATCTTTATCTTTATCTTTATCTTTATCTTTATCTTTATCTTTATC
>CAJUYG010000037.1:284764-318608 GCA_910591675.1 Galerucella calmariensis | reverse complement strand
GAACAATATTCTCATAAATGTCTACCTATAAAAGCCGTCTGCGAACAGATAAGAACTTTTCTCTTATCTCATTTTATTATCTCGCTCCGTAAAGTATTTTTATAGCAATTTTCATCAGTTCACGACACGTGATTTAAGATAAACACTTACATATTATTTCTATTGTAAACATACTGAAATATTATTCAAATGAGATACCAATTTTCTGCATGCAACTTTATATTTTTTGAATAAAATTACGAGCTACGAAAAGTGTAAATGCTTGGGTGTTGTGGTGTTGTTTTGATGTAGGGAGGAGGCAATATTGATTTCCGTTTTCGTTGGTTATGCAATAAATACCCGGTGGTCAACTAAAACTAAGTAAACGATATCTTCGAATTCATTCCACCAAAAATTAGATTTAAAAATATGTAAATTAGTATCTAAAATCAAATTTTAGGTGGTAATACCGCAAATCTTGGATTCTTTTTCACAAATTTTTCAAGCGAACACAATTGTTTCTTATGAAAATTGACCTCAGTCTCTGAAGATGATAACTTGGTTATCGAAGCGCGATAGTGTCGAGTATCACGCAATGGTCTCCAAATTCCCAACTTAAAACTATATTGGGACGGCCAATTTTACGGTTTCCCAGGGATATTAAGGATAAATCCGACCCTGTCTATTGATTAACAAGTTTTAAAAATCCAGTGGGCTATTTTTCTTTTAATAAAATTCCATTTACATTCTTTTTAACCGAGATATAATTTAAACATTACAAATGGTATGATTATAGCATTGCAAAATACTTGTATATATCTAGATATACGTTTACCAAGAGACACGCCGGTTGCTTTCCATTACAATTCATCTTCCAGCTGCCATAACCGTGTCATGGGCATAATTAACGGTTTCATTGATTATTACACCCACCGGGTGTACCGCACCTTAGCTATACGTCTACCGAATTCATATTGTAGAACAAAATGCCTATGAATCATTACCAACTACTTGATGAAAAATATCTATTCTTTTTATTTTTTATTGTTTAAAAATAAATTATATAAAAAATTAAAAATTTGGAAGGTTTTAAGGTTCAAGTAAGATGAATTTATTAAGGTATTCCAAGGGGGACAATAGATCTTATGCTTGAAAAGCAACTGCAAAGTTGATGTTTTTCGCGAGCTGTCATAATTTGACATCATTGGCGCTCTTAAGCAGAAAGTAACTTTGGCGCACGCCTAATTTATATTTATAAATAAAAGGGAGCTAGTTGTTATTATATAAACTGTAGAATAAAATATTTTAGTTGATTTTCTAATAAGTTAAAGCATGCAACAGTATTCACCCGAATAATTTAATGAGAAATAGGAAAATCTAAAAAATATCTGACATTAATGTAATAAGTGTTGCCTACGCACAATGGTACACAAAACTGCAATCTGGAAACTGCTAAGTACAAACAATGGCAATTGATTTTATTTTTGTGTTATCGTAGAAAAAATCTTGTGTGTATTCCGAGCAGAAAGTCGTTTGGTACAGTCTCGACAGATTGCCGCGGTAACTTTCTGTCTCGACTGCCAAAGTACGACTTTCTGCTCTTGATACACAAATAGCTTCCCCATTTCTGGTCTGTTAAGAAATGTGAGTTAATCCCGAAAAAATCTCTTGATCTCGAAAAATATCGTGGATTTTCTCGATCTCGTCTTGAAAATCGAGAATAGACGAGAAATCTGGGATATCAAGTCTCAACACTAATTCTAGCCTAAATAAGGCTGCTTAAGTGCCAGCCAATTGAAAATTGTTTCCACTGTCTTATAAATGAAGTAGTTCCGAGTTACTGGTTATTATGAAGTAACAATAGGTACGCTGTGAATTTTTTTTTGTACCCACCTTGTATATAATATCATTGCCACAAACAAAGGAAATAATAAGTGGGTAATATGATACTCGTATATATATATCTATATAAATAAATTTCGGTCTGTCTCGTTACGGACCGGCGTTAGTGATAATTGCACGAAAAATGATGTAGTTATGTTATTTGTAATAACAATGATAATGAGCTCGATAATCATTTTATTATAATGTTTTATTATATTTGCACAGCGCTGTTATTACCCCGGTATTATTTAGTATTAATTAGCCGGATGTGGTTTTTCTCCTTCCGCAACAATTGTGTCTATTATTTATATGATAATTTATTAATTAAACCGAACAACACATTATTTTGTTATTATTGTATTAGGTAAACGAACAAGTGGTCACGAGAACGAACCCACGGCCGTCATACTTTACTGTAAAATTATATTTTAAATAGAAATAATGACAAATTTGTGATACGCGGAGAAATAATTTCATTATTAAGTCATTATATATATGCTCTAACAGCTATCATATACTTAACACCAATTATATATCATCATTAGCATCAAATTGATTATTTTTAGATACTAATTTCAAGCCCTGGAATTTGGTGAACTTATAGGTTAGGTTTGAGGCGACTCATTAGAAGTGTCAGTGTGAAGTTGGACGTCAAAAAAGTAAACCAGAGTTACGCAATAAATTAAAAGAAAAAAGGTGTTCACTAAAATTGTGAAAATCGAAAAATTGGAGTATCGAGCAATCATCAAATACCTGTATTTAAAAAAGTTAAGAGGTAAGCAGATTTACGAAGATATGCTTAATACCCTTGGTGATCAATGTCCTTCGTCATCTCCAAGAACTTGTAAGTTTCGTGTCCAAAAATCTGCTGGAAAAGTTCTTGCTTCAGTTTTTTGAGATTGCCATGGAGTAATCATGATTGCTTTTTGGATAAGGGTAGAACAATAACCAGAGATCACTATTCGACATTACTGACCACTCTACGGGAAAAAATTAAAGAGAAGAGACGCGGAGAGCTATCTAAAGGTGTTTTGTTTTTGCAAGACAACGCCCCTGCACACAAATCTCATGTTGCCATACAAAAAATTCGTGATTTAGGGTTTGAATTACTAGAACACCCCCCTTATTCACCAGATTTGGCTCCGTCCGACTATCATCTCTTTCCTCAACTGAAAAAAAGTTTAAAAGGTCGTTGCAGGTTCGCTGTAATAAATTTATCCAATTAAAAGGAGAATATGTTGAGTAATGGAATATTTTGAAATAATTCTGTTTGGTTCCATTCTCTACGTAGATCCTTGCTTACACCCATTCATAATCTCTATAAACCTAAAATCTTTTGGTGGATGACTGAGGTAGTAGAGCACATCTTTGTCATACTTTTTCTTGTTTCCTCTGATATTTTGGCGACAAAGACAAAACATCTGGTTTCTCGGGAATCTTCACTCCCTCGGAAAAGTATCCTGTCCCAATTACCTGATTCCAGCCACGACGAAACAAGCATAAATTTGTTTCATCTCTTCCAGACAAGCTCATTGGATCTTCCGATCTTATATAGGATGATTCAGAGGACAGTGGCTTGATAAAAGACAACAAGGTTATGCTTGCTGGACTTAAACTTGTTTGGAAAGATTTATAAAAGCCTTTGAATGAACTAATCCCGGTAAATTGTTCTAAAACATGACGTGGACAAAAAAGAAAACAACGAAAAGGAATGGGTTTCGCACTTAGAATTGAGGAAAGAGCTAAAGAAGGCGAAGGTTTGTTTTATCAAAGGGGGCATGACAGATCTTAACTGAGCGAAAGCACAAACACAGCGTCCATACAACAAAAACGAAGAACAAGGAAACAAATCCACCAGAAGTAGCCTTTGAAGGAAACAAAGATATACATCCGTGGCACCTCCATAGACACAAAAGGACACGCGAATCAGAATATGGTCATGTCAAAATGACAGGGGTTAGTGGAGAGATCTTTTTGTAATGAAATGGTATTTTTTTCAGTTTATCATGGTAAAATGAGGTTGGTGAATAGTAGATTACAAATTATCCATTAAAATGTCTGCTAAATTTTATATTATTATTATATACAGGGTAGCTAGAAAGTCTGGCACCAAATCTTTTTGTTTGAGAATAATAATGATTATCAAATTTTAGGGTTATGAACAGAGTTGTATTCTTCGTTTTTGAGAGGAAATGCAAAAAAACGAAGAATACAATACCGTTTATAGCCCCAAAATTTGATAATTATATGTTAATTCTTCTCAAAGAAAATGACTTGGTGCCAGACTTTCTCGCTGCCCTGTAGATAATATACTATGTTATATTTTTTCTAAAAACCTTTGTTAATTGCGAATAGTTTTCTGGAAGTTAATTTGATTATCTGCTTTTTTTCAATATTTGCTGAATTGAATTTTGAAAATATCACCATAAACTTCCCAAGCAGCATTTATGGTAGCTGTTACACTGTTTTAGTGCATAGTTACTATATAATGATAACAAAAACGTAACGACAACCAAAAAAGCCAACCTTAATGTTTTATTTCCACCATAGTTTGAAAACATTGTAATAATTAAGTCAATGTTACCTATGGTTTGGGTTTTGAAGTAAGTGAAAAAACAAGTCAATATTTTAGTGCCACTTACGTATTTGTTACTTGGGACATGACTTTGAAGTCCTTATAACTTTCAAGTTAAATGGTAATGTAAAATTGACTACGGTGTTACACTAAATTATACCTTCATAGTTTATAGACTAAAAAGTTAATATTTGTGTAACTTTCACGTTCTTGCTACGATCATTTATGACATCAAAGTTTTCAGAGTTTGCAGTTACATTTTATGTAACTTAGTGGATTATATGCCTTAAAAAATTACCTTTCAGTTGCGGATACGAATTTTAGGCGTGTTCAATGACCATAAAGTTTTCTTTACTCGAAGAATCGACTATAAGGGCATCCTTATATCAAAGTAAATAAATGATTTCTCTTGTACAATATTTGTTAAGATAGCCTCATGTTATAATAAAAGATTTCGTCACACTCCAACTTTTTACAGAAGACTAAGAAGAAAATTAGGAATGAATGAAGGCTGCGACGAAATTACTTAATCTGTAAATCAAAAGAAAATTGAAACTACTACTCGTACATTGAATGGTTCTATTGAATTAGATAATAATACACGAAGTACTGAATAATTTTTTGAATATAATAGTCCAGAATATGATGTTGAAGATTTAAGTGTAACGAAAAGATTTGAAAAAAAAACTATCCAATGAACTTAAATTTCGTGAAAATTTACAAAAACGGTGCCTCAAATATAAAATTACGCATGATGCAATTATTGAACCTTCAATTTTATTAAATCCTCAAGGCTTTAACTTGCCAAGAGACTGTCGAACTCTACTTAAAACTCCGAAGAAGGTTACTATCAGTAAATTAGAAAATACCAAATTATATAGTATTATTATTTTTGAACCAAACAGGATACGGCACCCAACCAGCGTAACCACAACCCTTGAACCGCATTTTTGCACGTTCCTAGTTAGTTAAGCTCAACTCCTCATACACGCGAAATTGAGAAAAGCGAACTATACTATTCGCCATTTAGAAATGTTGGTGTCAAATCTCACCTCTACCACCAATGGGAACGATTTCTCGAAAAATAATTCGCAATCATGCGGACCTAGCTTTAGGAGGTCGGCTCGACCTTGTCATTGCTGGCTGGTTGTCGCTGCAAATCCGAAATCTGACACCCGTATCAATAAGGAAAATCAATCACTTAAAATACTAAAATTTTATGTTTTTATATTTGAATAAAGATTATTTTTATTTTCGAATATATTGGTTATTTTCATCCAATAATCTACTTTGTTTAAATTTTGTATTATAGGTATATAAAACCGCCTCAGTGTATTAACAGTCACTTTTTACCATTAAAGGAACTATAGGAACGGTTAGGTACTTTGAGGGCATTCATTTTAGTCGTTGTTACTTACTTTGAAGTTAGAAAAACCTGAACGTCGATTTTCAAAGTATATTTAACTACATAGTTTAAAATGATGAAGGTGGCCATATTTATTGAATAAAATTTTTCAGATCAATAACTTCCCATAACAAATTTATTGATTAAAACATTGTTTGGGCACATTGTAGACATTTTTTTTGAATATACACGTTTTAGTCTGAAATGAACATATTGGTTTTATTTTCATTCAGAAAAATTGTTCTCTAGTGTTTTTTAAATCGATGTTTATTTACGTTTTTTCATGTATTTGCAGTTTTTCAGCGGCGCATGAGTTTTTTGTTCATATTTTCGTCACATTTAACATTAAACTTGATCTCGTTTATCAATTTCGGCAGACCTTACGTGTTTAATGAAGATTTATAATCAGCAAATAATATGTCTATACCTATATCTAAATATATTTCCATTTTACAACATACCATAAATGTTGGATGTTAAACATAAAAGAAAGGCATAACTATATTTTAATATTAGTAAGAATGAGAAAGAAGACCAGAAAAATGGAGCACTGAATGTTGTGTCAAGTTAGTTTAACTTTGTGCGACGTATTTATAACTACGTCGTTACGTATTAGTTAAGTAACAATGTGGTAACGGCGTATGTAACAATAACGTTAGGGTTACGTTTTTGTTATTCCCCACTTAGGGAATCATTACGTAACAAATACGGTTTAAGTACGTCGCGCCAACGGTAACAATAACGTTGATAGTAACTTGTGAAGGATTTATTACGTAACAGTTACTTTAATTGCTGCTTGGGTTATGTCAATTTGAATTTTGAATGATTTATCCTTCCCATGGATGTTACCACAGGAGCACCCTTCGATTATCATCCACTGTAATAATTCTTTTGATACATTCTATTTAGAAAATTCAATAATAGACACCCCACCGAAAATAATTCACCAACTTTTGAACATATGTACACTTACACACTTGCAGTAACACTTCAAAGGAACACCGCAAATGTCACTTTTAAATTAAGTGATGAATATTTTAAATGGGGCTTGTGAGTAAATAGTTTCCCGAAATATTATATCCATTAAAAAAAGGCGTAAAATCCTTGGTTAACCTAGAAATAAATACTGGATGTAGTTCTTATGATGAATATTTGTAGTCTTGTAAACTAGTAGAATAATTTACAGATTGTCCCAAGTTGAAATGGAGTGTAATTAAGGGTTCTAGATAATGAAGGTAATCTTTTTTTTTCGAATGGAAATGGCATTTCAAATTAAATAATAATTTATGATTGAATAGGCAAGAAAAATTGCATCGCGACCGACTAACGAATGAAAAGTATCGTCGAATGCAAACGACTTTGCAGAATTGGCCTCTGCCATATCGAAATGCAGTACAATATGTTATTTATCGATTGCACATTAAAAAGCAACAAAAAGTATAAAAATAAGCACATTGTAGAGTCGTTTTTGCCAATCAGAGGCACCGAAATTTCATACAAAAATAACTAAAACGCTCGCCGTCCACTGGGGTACAAAGAGAAGAAAAAAAACACAACTGTATACATTTTCCTATACTCATATTTCAAATGGCCATTTTTATTTGTCTGTCAAACTTTTTCCGCATGCCTGAAAAATGTTTAATTATTTTTGCGTTTCATATCGAGAAATGTGGGCAAGCACATCTATATCGCCGATATTTCATTTAAAAAATGTGTCCAAACGAGAACCGGCCATCATATATTTATATTCTCGGCGGACCGCCATTGTTTCAGTTGCAGACAAAAATTCGATGTGATTTTTAAATTTAATGAAACAAAACGAACCCATCAAATATGCAAAATATCATATCGTATTTTTTTCTCTTGTAATTTCGAAAAAAACGATTCTCTTTCATTTCGCCAGAACAGGCTTTTTTTTTCGGGAATTAACATTTCAGACTAACGCAGTAATTGCGGACATAAATTCTGTATAAACTCCATATATACATCATGCCTTTTGCGCTCAACCGAATTTTTATTATTATTTTTTTTGTGTTCCACTGTAATTCATTTAGTAACCCCGTTCAAATTTTCCAATTACTTTGAAATATATTTTCTTTCACATTAAAACAACTACCAACTTGTATTAACTTGTATTATAGCAAGTTGCAATTGTTAAGGGTTTATTACTATTATTTTTCAGTATCCATTTTATATGTTTTAAAATAAAAATTGAAGGGGTTGGTTATACAAAAAGGGATGTGTATGAAAAGCTCATATTAATAATATTAATGATCTGCAGTCCCTTCTAAAACTAACCCTTTTGTTATCGATTATTATATAAAAATGAAGCTGGCAACCCTGGTATTTCTCCCTTATATTTTTATGAATAGGAATTGATGGTTGTATTCGGTGATCAAATATTTTTTTTAACATAATACATAGAAATTTTACATTTTTAAGGGCGATTAAAACTTTCTATTTTTCACGTTCTTTAGTTTGACCTGTTTCTATTAACCGATTGCGTTAAAGTTTGGCGTTCTCATGAAAATCTTTGACCCAAATACGAAAGTGTAACGTAAATAAATGAATTTTGAATATGGGGGTCCTTTTTAATTGTAATATAACAAAAATATATTTTGCGACATTATTTTATAAGTTTAAAATTGATAGTTCTGGAATTATTTGTAAAATTAAGCATAAGTTGGCCATTTCTAAAACCTTAATTTTGAAAATACTATGAAAAATAGTTATTGTCATATCTAATAACAACCTAATAATAATAATTTATTTTTTAAGCATTCTCAGAAGACTTATTAAACCTCTTTCTTCATATTTTTTCTTCCGTCAACTCGAAGTCACATTAACTATGATTCTTTGTACACTGACTCTTAGTATAACAAACACGAGTAAAAGAAGTGCATATGAAAGCAAACGTAATTCTTCAGAACCGGCTTTAGATAATTTACTACTCTCAACTACAAAATTATGCGTTTTAGCAAAAAGTTTTATTGATTCCAAATAGACAATTACCTGAATAAAAATCAAGTTGAATTATACGATATAATAATTATATACTTAACTGTATAACATAAAAATATAACATTATAATTATTTATTCTTGTCAACGATGCAAACATTTCAGCAATTAACATTAATAACATGAATTGCACATTAATTATTTGTAGAAATAGCATTTTGATTGAGTTTTATGTACAATGTATTATAATTAATATAAAATATTATCTACAAGCTAGTAACTAGATAGTGTTGGCACCTAGTATCTTAAGATGTCTAATGCCAATATGAATCTTACTTCTTTACATGTAGATGACGTGAAGAGATGTTAGATTACCTCCTAGACTGCGCTAGAGGCCCATATCTTTGCACCCTTTTTACTTATAATTAATATTACATTTTTATAAATAAAAGTAAAGAAATTCTATCTATCTAGTATACTAATTGTTGCTTTTTTGTTTCAGGTATGTACTTGAATAGATTGAAACTATTTAGAAATATAGCCGTTAATTTGAAATTTTGGTGAGTTGAAAATTTAATTTTATAGGATCCAACTTCTTATTATCTATAACCCAAATATTTAACATTCCATATAAAATAAATGAACTTGGGACACATATATTATAATTTTTTTTGGCATTTATAGCACAGTATAATAAGTGAAGTCAGGTAGGCCAAATACAATAGACCTCTAAGAGTAGCGAAAAACAAACTTGTGGGATTTGTTCTTACCACCATTATAGAACTTTTTCCTTATTAACTTTGTTCCAACTGTACAGCATCTTGTAATAATGTTGGGAATTCCACTTGAGCAGGTGGTCTTCCCTGGTTCAGAGAGAGCACGTCTAATAAGAATGGTTCACTGGAAGATCGCTATCTTTATTTGTATATTGGCACTAACAATAAATTACTGGCAAATTAGACATACTATCTTTATTATATAAAATACTTAGAAATAATTAATAATGATAATAACAATGAATTAGATATGAATTATAGCACCGGTCAAGCAAAAAATATTTTTTCTTGGGTTTCTGTTCTCATGCTTGAATTCTGATTCTAGATATTGAAAAACACTTAAATATTCATATGTAGTTCGTAAAGTTTGCTTTGAACTGATTCACAAAAATTGAAAAATCACTCTAGTTTATACAAAAAAAATTTTTTTTCCTTATTTTTGTCGTATTAGAAACCAAATTTTAACATGTAGCAGTCAAACCCAAAAATCGTGTTGACCAGTGTAATAAATCCTTTTCTGTTTATATTTTTTTATGGGTACGTATTATTTTGTTTGTGACTAATTTCAATGAATGTCATTCTTATATTTTCATTTGATGTCAAAAGGCATCACAGTCTTCCTTCATCAAATTCCATATTTCATCAATAATAAGTGTATCTTACTACGTTTGGAATTTTTAACAGATCAATTTCTATTGGTTTCTTTCCAGTTCGTGTTTTCGGTTATCTGCACTACCTCCAATTTTACTTTGTCCCACTCCTGAAAAATTTAAACAAATAGCTACTATTTTCCGGACAGTGTAACTAAAGGTGGATTCATGCAAGAAAAAATTGAAACTAAGATTAATTTCAAACTAAGAAACTAAGAAATTGGGATTTAAACTAAAAAATAACATGGTTTTATCTTCTTAGTTTTTTCTTTTAAAAGGAACCGTCCCTTCGCCGGCACCACCTCAGCCTCCTGGGCTTATTGTGGATAGCTCATACAGGTTCTTTGCTGGTTGGTTGAAGAAGAGTCATTTGGGCTCTACCATACAGTGTTGGCCTTCTGTGGTCCAGCGACTCACAGTTGCATAGTATATGCAGAGTTGTTTCGGTATCCTTTCTGCATCTTCTGCATGTAAGGTCTCCGTTATACAGTCCTATTATGTTTAGGTGCTCCTTTGTGGGAAAGTGTCCCGTTAGTAGACCCGTTATGGTGCGTAGTTTGCTCCTGCTCATTGAGAGCAGTTTTTTCGCTACTTTCTCTGATGGTTCTTTTATGAATTTCTTTCCATCTATTTGCCTGGACGTATTCTTCCAGTGTTTATTGTGTTGTTCTTTCATCCATCCTCTTAACTATGACCTCGTTAAGCATCTGGGGATGCCCACAGCAGGTTCGGGTCCGTTCATCAGAGTTGACGATCCTGCTCTTGCGAGTTCGTCAGCTTTTTCATTGCCAGAGATTCCTTTGTGACCTGGGACCCACTCCAGTGTTACACTGTTCCGAGTCGCCAGGCTTCTAAGTTCTTCGCCGCATTCCCATACTAGCCGAGATGTCACCCTATAGCTCTGAAGTGCTTTAAGGGCAGCTTGATTGTCACTGTAGATCCTGATCTCCCTGTTGTTGTAGGATCTCATGTTATTTGTCCTTGAACATGCAAGTATTGCATAGACCTCTGCTTGAAATACCGAGGCGTATTTTCCTAGCGAGACGATTCCTTCATATTTGCTCGACTCGCTGTATATGCCCGCTCCGGTGCCGAGCTCATTTTTTGATCCGTCTGTGTAGCAGATCAGTTCATTCGCTCTACCGAGTGGTGGTGCGTCCCTCAAGCTCCTTTCGATCTTTGATGACAATCTCGAAGTTCTTGCGAAAGATATATCTGGTGGTAATGTGGTCTGTTGGCATTTTGAAGATGCCGTCATCCACATGCATTATCTCTGTGTGTCCTCTCCCAGGTGCCACGTCATGGTTTGAAGCTTTTTCCAGTCTTAGTTTCAGTTTTAAATGAATCTTAGTTTTAATTTTTTCTTGCATGAATCCACCTTTACTTTAATGGGAACATTAATTGGCCATCATTTAATAACTTCTGTTTATACTTTGTTATTTTGTATGCACATTGTAAATCTTCCTGCAAAAAGTTTATTCTAGTATTTTCGAATTATTTTTACTTCATTGATCGGATTATAATAGTTTATAATAATTAATCAAATATTTAGAATCAGCGCTAGATACTTTATAGAAAAATATCATTAACTACAGAAAATAACATCAGCAACTGACACTTTTTAATGTTATTGAGCAAGGCACGTTTTTTTTTATAAAATTAGCTTCCCTCTCATCTCACGTGTTTTTAACCTTGTAAGCCGAACCACCTCTGCGTTCTTTCATCGTTCGTCGGTGACGGCGGCGGCGGCGGCGGGTTCAGAGTATGCGTTGACGACAACAATCAAAGTGTTCGCGAGAACATGTAGAGTACAAGGGGTAAAAACGGCAGTTGTTTGTCACTGTACGTACCGAGGGCTCGGGCGCGAGGGGGCAATGTCAGAGAAACGATGAGAAAGATCCACTCGCCACTCTTCCCCTCTACTCCCTCACTTTTCACCACTCGAGGGTTGTTTTTATATTTTGCGTACACCCTCTCCTATTGATCCATCTCGTTCATATATATATATTTTTTTTCATACGTGTAATACATTTATATTTTTTCGTTTTGAATCGGGTGCCACCACCACCAACTTCGCTGAAAAATTATTCGACGGTGATATTGCGTTTTTTTTTTCGATTTTTGATTGAATTACACACAAGATTTTAAGCCTTCAGATTATACGAATGTGAGGTTGCACCTTGTGTGTTTCATTTATGAATACATTTTTACATAAACTTGGAAATATTTTATATAAAAACGGTTAAAAATTACTGTCCAACAATATTTGAATTAAAATTTGGAATGTGATACAAATTTATTATTATTTTTCTACAACCACTATGCAAAACACGCTTTTCTGCACAAATTTTTATACGCAAAACAGGCCTTTTCTTAATTCTTCTGAAAACCGTTGGAAAAGTAATGCGAAAATTACACGCTATGGCACTTTTCCGCACCGAAATGACCTGTCAAATTTTTTTGACAATTCAACCTAATAGTAATATTTTTATTGATGTACAATTTTTAAATTTAAACCAAAAGTAAGTAAACTATTCATTTTAATTCATTTATTATAAAAACATTAACCTATTAAGCATTATTTTAGAAATTATATGAACCAAAATCAATATAAATTATCTTTTTGCGCGATCGATCTTTTTTGTTGATTTACAGCATCGGTTGTCAGGACGGTAGGTTGTGTTTACTGGTTTCTAAGTCTAACACGTCGGTAAGTGATTTACTTACCGTGTAGACGTCGGTAAGTAATTTACTTAGCCCAACATACATTTGAATAAATGATATATTACTTCATCCATTACACAAAAGGAACAAAAAAATAAGAAGATTTATATATTTTTTGATGAACAGAACCGAAAAGAACCATATAAAAAGTGACAAATAGCAAAAACAATTTCACCAAAATGCAAATTATATTTTAAACTGTTCTTGAAGTATAAATGTCACTTTTGACATTTCGTTCATTTCGAAAAAATTTAAATTATTTTATTCGAAATTTCAATACGATCGCGCAAAAAATGGTATAAGCATCTTCAACGTTAAGGGTAATACCGGTCTCCAACGAATTTGGAGGCTTCGCTACACTCAGCCTCCAAACATTGCTGTCGACCGGTAAACAACCCTTGCCGTTCTTAATACTCAATATACTATTTGAATTGTCCAATTCGGACATCGAAAATACTCCTCCAGATATTATCGAAAAGGCTTGAAATGCAACCTAAAATTTGTTACCTGATTTTCAATACAAAATTGTTCAAATTTTACAATTAATTATACGTTCAACTGATTTTTCTATTTTTTTTCATATTGTTAATTCTTTCTGTTCAAAGCTTAAATAAAATGACTATGTAAATTTCTGTATTTCTTTCATTAATAAATGTGTTTGTAGGAAAAATATTTTGTACAACTTGTACGCAAATCACTTTTCCCACGAGCGAGACCATTTCTTAACTTTTCCACGCTGAACTCCCTTTTTTTCACTTATAACGTTCTGTTTTTGATACACTTTTCAATGCTCTTTGGTAACACGGAAACCGTGATTAAATATATATTAATTTTATAGGAAATAGGGAACTTATCTATTCCTCATGTACCCTTCAACTAATTTTATTCCGCCTATTTGATGTTCAACTTTAAAAAATTACAAAATTTTAATTTAAATTTAACGCTGAATCACTGTTTTGTATGAAAAATTACGTTGAGGTGACTCTTATATTTGTCCACGACCACCTAATAATAAGTCAATATTTTACCTCCTAACTAAAGGTATATGGTACCCATATATCAACTGTCGTGAATTATGGTTCATAATAAACTATAGTGTATTATGGTTCATAATTCCCGACTAGAGATGGGGGTACAATATGAAATAAACTATTAAATCTGTGTATTTTATTCAGGAAATTTGTTTCTGACATATATCGTATCTATAAAATATTGTAATTTTTAGTATTGATACTTTTCATAACGATATTTTCTAATATTAAGTATTTCAAAACAATATATTTATAATGGTACGTTGTATTGATACTTTCTACAGTATCGCCCATCTCTATATATGTCAAATTATTTGAAGTAGCTGCCACAACATTTTGAGGTTAGTAATATGCCAAATCGCTACTGACTTTTATTTATTAATAAATAAATTAAGTGTCGTGGACAAAGTATAGTATTCTACTCGCAATTTATGGCCATAATTCACTTGGGTGACTTGCGCACCTCGCCTGCGGCTCGTGACGCAAACGTCACCCATCGTGAATTATGGCTATCATAAATTGCTCGTTTAATAATATACTATTATAGATAAAATTATGGTTCATAATACACTGGAGTGTATTATGGTTCATAATTCACGCCATGACAATTCAACACTCAAAACATTTCGTTACATAGATGACTAGAGATGGGGGTACAATATGAAATAAACTATTAAATCTGTGTACTTTGTTCAGGAAATTTGTTTCTGAAATATATCGTATCGATAAAATATCGAAATCTTTAGTATTGATACTTTTCATAACGATATTTTCTAATATTAAGTATTTCAAAACAATATATTTATAACGGTACGTTGTATTGATACTTTACACAGTATCGCCCATCTCTATATATGTCAAATTATTTAATTTTGACGTTAGTAATACCAAATTGTTACGAACTTGCTATATTACTGCAACGAGATAAATTTAATGTTCATTCAAAATAGAAACATTAGTAAAAAATAAAATAATCTGAAGTTTCAGTTTAAATAAATGTCATTACATATTTAATCGTAGTTTTTAATTCTGATCAACGTTTTTTAGTAACATATTTCGATATTGTAAAATTTAAAGGTACTTTACACTTGAGTGAAACTAATATTGTTTGACAAACCTCGTATACGGCTAAAAACTTTTGATATTTGATGACTGTATTCTAGGTTTTAGATGATGCAGAACTTTTTATAAAGAATAACTTTTCTTCCTAAAATTATTAATAAAAAAGTTTTCCATATGATTCCAACTTAGGGGGACATATTGTATATACCCGCCACAATATCTCTGTAATTATTCTTCGCAAAAAAAATTTCATATAGAACACGACATACGAGTTAAATTTATTATTAATTTTCATTTCTATACACGCAGTTTGAGCTGATTTCAAAAAAAATACACAAAATACCGACACCGCTATCGAGAAAATAATGCCCCGTAAATTTATTTCAACGGATGTGTTCTGTATTGGATGCGCGATTTTTAAATGTTTTTTTTATTTCTTTTTTTTTAATAATATAAAATCGATACAAAAAGTATGCAGTATACGGCGCAACGAAATGCTCGCAAACATGAAAAAATGTAAAGACCTTTTAAAATGTGCCGTCCCATTTTTCCCCATGATTTATTGCTTCGATTGTTATGGAAAGGGTATTTTATAATTCCTTTCATCATTCTAAAAAATGATTTAGTGAGTGTACATGCGCGATGTACACACACTTGTACACCGAAATTTACCACTCGTATAGGTATTACGGATATGGATGCTGATGAATTGATGGACGTCACGTAGATTTATAAAAGAATTACAATTATAAAATATACGTTTCGGATATTACCGAAACGAAAAATAACGATAACCATTTGTGATTACCATCGACTACGATAAATGATGGCTTGGGACAAAATTCTCATCATATGGATGGCTAGGAAGGCAGCAAATCAAAAACTTTTTGAATCTGCCTGCAATAGTTCCAGTAGTACTTGAACACAATAGCTATTTGTATTACTAGGGAGGAAAGTGCCACTTTTCCTCCTGCAGGATGTAGTTTACTGTAAACATCCAAGGGAGGAAAAGTGGCACTTTACTCCCATGTGATACATATGATTTTTCCTCCTACCCACCTTTTTTTGAAAATTTATTTACGACACAAATAGGTAACGAATATAATTAAGAACACAAGAATTATTTATTAAACAAATTTATCAATATATATCATACAATTAAGTACATAGTATTGTTTAACTATATTTTAGAATTATTTATGTTAATATTGAATGTGCAGTTTTGAGCAGCACTTATATGAACACCATTGGAAGAAGATAGGGTTTGAACAGGAGCTTTAGTATTTGAAATATTTTCGCTTAGCACATTTTAATGGTGGTAACTTCTAAAAGTACTTGGCTGATTTTGATCAAGTTCAGGTTCTACATTATTCCCCATAATTTGATCAGAAATTTTTCTTTTTTTTTGTGTATGATTGTTCTACATAACCTTCTGCGATATTGGTTGATTTCCAACCGCCATGCTGTTTTAAAGCTAAAGTATCCCCACCAGCGTTTACTAACAGAGTTGCTGAAGTTCTTCTGAAACTGTGCCCTGTGTAATGTTTGGCATTTGGAAGATTGAGATATTCTGCAATTTTTTGTGGTATTTCATTTCTTACCTTCATTAATAAAAAAACATCATCGGGGGCTTCCATTAAGAATGTATTTATTTCTTCTCTTGTAAAAGTTTAAGCTTTATTTGGTTTGTATCCGGCATTTTGACGTTTTAGAAATGCAATCAACTTTGGATATTTAATATCGACATTGTCCTTCATTTGTATCATTGTGCGTAGCATTGAATATTTAGACCAAAGTGTTAAAGCTTTTAATGATTTTCCTTGTAGTGATAAATATGCCAGTAAAACATTCTCTGAATATTTATGTATCTTGTTGTCTTCAGCCCATTGCTTATATTGTGCATATTGTTTTACATACCTGTCTTTAGATTTTTGTGGTAGTAAGGTTAATGACGCTATGTTAGCTTTTTCCTTAATATTAGGTGGTGTATTTGGAAATTCAGAATCACTTGAATCGCTCTCCATTTTTCAAAAATTCAACTAAGTTTAATGAATGTAGCGACTTTGCACCTCAAAAGTCAATCGCCGTGTTTACTGTTAGTGAGCCACTGCATACTATCCTTTTCTTATTTTGAACTCAAAAACCGTATATCTAAGATTCCTGAAGTTGAAATTTGTATTGAAGAACTACGTTGAAGTAACATTAATGTTTGATTTTTACCAAAAAACAGGATATATAGGATGTTCTAGAAATTATGGAAAAAATATGAATATAATGAATTCACAAGTTTCATCGGTTACAACTTACTTGAAATGAGGGGGAGGAAAAATACTTTCCTCCCTAGGGAGGAAAGTACTTTTCTTCCCTAGGGAGAAAAAGTATGAGCCTCCTCCCTGATTTGAGGAAGGAAAATGTGTACTTTCTATAGGGGTAGGAGGAAATAACTTTTTTCGTACGCTTCTCTTGTTTCATACGCGATTCTTTTTGTGCGAGCAGTAACGACTTCTGACAGGTGACAAACGACGGATACAAGAGACCGAGAGGTCGTTCGCAACACCATACGACATACGACAGTTGTTAGATCAGTCATATGCTCTGCATTTGCCTTGGAAGTGATAGCTTTCCATCCACTCAGCTTGTTTTGTCCATCTTCATAAGATTTTAACTTTAAATATTATAAAATTAGGTTTTTTGGCTATTGCCTTGCCACGCTCCCTTCGACTGCAAACTAATTAGTTTGGTAAAGCCCCGCCAAAGAGAAAATTTTCTCGACATAAATCGCCCATTCAGGTACATTTGTAAACAATTTCTTATTTGATTGATACCAAATCCAAATGACACTCATCAAAAGTGACAAAATATTTCATAAATACGATTTAAACAATTTTATCTTCTTCCCTATTATACCATAACGTTCAATTAAGCTGACACATTACAGTCGATGTGGATACACCGTTATTAAGCCTTTTTACCACGTAATCAATAAGTGGTTAATAGAGTAGTGTTTTCTGAAACCAAAATGAACTTCATTGATTGGAAATTCACGTTTAATCTATCACAATGAATTAACCTAGTTTTTTTTAACCTCTACGATTGAGATCTCCAAAGAAATATCGTTCAAATTATGATTACTTTTATTTACACTCTGTATTTAAAAAAATTGACTTATTATCGTTATGACATTAACGAATGAGTTCTATAAATGTAATTAGATTTATTTCGAATCGAGTAGGCTAGGCTAGGCCTAGAACGAATTCCGACTTGACGCATCGGCTGGCTGTGTGTATGTATGTGTATCACGTGACACGAAAATGGCGTATTAGGAATAAACACTAGGCACGATGTTAATGACTTGGGATTTCAATTAAAACTAATTATTACTACCCGGCAAACCAATCAATTGATTAATCATAGAATTAATCAACTAATTAACAAAGCTACGTAACTAATGCATTCATATTGTCATGTTATTCGACTAATTGGATCTTTCGGCTTCTGTATGAGTATTTATGTTTTTTTTTTTAAAGGAAGATATTAAATACTTAATTCGAATAATGGAAATATACAACAATTATCATTATTTTTTAGTTACTTATTGTGAAAAGTTTCCGACAAGCTGTACATGTAAGGTTTGTTCGAACAAGGTTGAGAATTAGTTCGGAATTATACTGAGTTTGCGAAGATTGAAATGATCGTCGCTAATTTCAATCTACGCAAACTCAGTTAAATTCCGAACTGATCTCAAGCTTGTTCGTACAAACCTATGTACGGCAAGATAAATCGTGTTCTGAATTACTTGTGGAACTTGGTCTATTGTCAGGCAATAATTTTCTCGACTTAGTTTAGGTAGAGCTTTAAAAAAAGCGGTCTGAAACTTTTGGCGTCGAGTTAACTAAACATGAAAACCATTTGAAACATTCCCGAGTATCCAGGTATTTTTTATTTTTGTCGATTTTCTTCCCCATCACACGCCGAAAATACCATTTATCAAAAATCAGATAGTGGCTCGACATTTTGCTAGCATCCCATTTTCCAAAGAGGACAAACGAAGAATGATTAATATTAATGAGTATTCCGTATCCGTACTCGATGTCAGCGTGCACCGGCAAAAAGGCATTTTATTAAAATGAAACGTACGACGTATGTAGCTTTCTTAATTTATAAGACACTTGGGTTTATTCAAACTCTTTGTCATTAACATAAAAGGAAATAGGCGAATATGACAAATGAACTCCCACTCTTAAATATTTTCCAATTGCCATCATGTTTTATTCATAAATTTGCATTTTTTCAGACGTTAATATAAATAATTTCAATGGATTTGTTTTAATATACGCTACACATTATGCACGCTTCGTTTTGCAGGGTTTCTGTCTCTATGGTGAAAGTCGAGCGACATAACCATAACAGTTTTCTTGGAATTACGCAAAAAATAAAAACTAATGTCAAACATAATCATAAGAAATGGCTTTGTTTTTGTTTGCGGAAAAATAAGACTGTCCTGGACGTTTAATATTTAGCTTAGTTTTCTCTGGAGTAAATTGTTGAAGAATCTTTTTTTTTAAGAATTTACGATGTCTCTTTATCTGCTATAATTTCCACACAAAATATTCCAGAAATTCAAAAATTTCTAAACGTAAAACTTTTTTCGCTAGATCAACCTATTCCTAGCCTTTCAAGAGTGTCCTTCGGACCAACTTTTTAAACAAAAATATCTATTTTGAAAGAACTCTTATTACAAAGCTCAAATTCAAAATCGCTTATAAATCGTATAGTTCCCGTACTAGGCGTATCGTCACGATCGAAGCTACTGAAAGTGCAGAGAAAACAGAGGCAATGAAGAGCTATGCAAAGGGAAATGATTTTATACCCCTCTATCGCTTCCGAGTTATCTGTAACCACCGAACCCCTGCATATATGTGGAACAATCCAGACACAGCCTACTAATGTAATAAATGTACTGCATTGCATATTAGCCCGAGAATGTATGTATAATAATATTAGAGAGCATTGCGTGTTTCGAGCACTTCTCTTCATCTCTTGCTATTTCACACAATTAGCGTATCGTCTCGAATATTCAAAAGGGTGACAAATATATTTATTAAATTATAGAGAGTAGGAAGCAATTTGTTTTTTATAATGGTCACTCTTCACACAAATATACACCTAAATCAGATGTACCACAGGGATCAAATCTCGGACCTTTGTTATTTCTTTTATTTATAAATGACATGGATCGCTGTTTAGATTCAGGTAGGCTGATTTATGCAGATGACATGAAGATATTTCTTCCCATATCAAATGTGGCTGATTGTGTAGTATTGCAGTCCGATTTGGAAAAAATATCTGACTGGTGTTCCGTGAACAGACTCGCATTGAATGTTTCAAAATGTAAAAAGGTATCATACTCTAAGAAAATAACGATGGTAAATTTTGACTACAATATAGATGGAAATGTTCTATCTCAGCATTCATCTATTAAGGATTTGGGGGTTATTTTTGATTCACGTTTGAATTTTATTGAACATATTGAGACTAAAGTAGCAGAGGCATCTAGGTTCTATGGCTTCATTGTGAGGAACTGTCGAGGTTTTCAAAATATTGCTGTGTTAAAAACACTCTACTTCTCTTTTATTCGTTCCAAATTGGAATACTGTTCAATTATTTGGTATTCTTTCTTTCTTCGGCCGCCCTCTTCTTCTTTTGCCAATAAAAAACTTGTAAAGAGCCATTTTTGTCATTCTTCCTTTGTTTAATCTTACTACGTGTCCCAACCACTTTAACCTGTATGTTTTTATTTTTGATGTTATCTTTGATTATCCATATAACATGTCTATTTCTTCATTCGTTCTCCTTCTCCATCCTTCAGGAGATTGCTCTAATCAGAAGTTTACGCTCCCAGCGCTCCAGCTTTTCTTCCTGTTTTTTTGTTAGAATCCATGTTCCACTTCCGTATGTTACAGTGGGTTTTTCAATGGTATTATATATTCTTATCTTCATCTTTCTTGTAACAGTATTTTGATTTTATCAGTGACTGGAGCATTTCAAATTTTCTGTTGCCTTTCGTTTTTTGACTGTATTTCTTGTTCTTAGTGGACATTGCTAGATATTAGTACTCCCACATAAATAATTTCATGTACCCTTTGGAAACTGTAGTCCCTTTCCCTTGTCGTTTTTACTATCAGATTTTCTCCGATACTTCCAGTATCTCCAAGGACCATATATTTTGTTTTTTCTTGATTAACTTGCAGTCCTAAAATGTTTGCTTGTTCTGCGAGATTTTTGTATTTTCACTGAAATTTCAGCCAGTTAAGAAAGAGTAACGATATGATCCGAGAACATATTGATGATGGCAAGGCGAACTCATGACAAAACGTGGAAGTTAAGACCGCGCATGATACACTGACTTTTTAATAATGTACAAAAACGATACAAAAGAATACAATAATAATGATAATGATGATGATGATGATGATGATGAAACTTTCCCGAGATAAAACCTCAGGACGATTCCAAGAGAAGTTTTATTTATCTTTCACGTTCGCATTAGTGTTTGCCAACAACTTCTGCATCCTAGATATGAGTTTAGTGAAGTAAGGGTTTATGTCTTGGTAAAAGATCATCAGAAGAACTCAACTGCAAACTATGTGGTATGGAAATGCATGGAGAAACCGTAACCAATATTTTATCTGACTGTAACGCAATGGAGTCAAGGAGAGACCAGTGTGCTACCTGGAACATACGGCACACATCCAATTAATCTATATTTGCTCGAAGATACGGAGATAACTGGGCGGGTGAACTAAATGTGAGAGTAGTCAACTCACGCAATGCTAATGTCATGAGGAAGGATCTCTAGAGGAATAAATATGAATCTACGATTCGAAAGTGTCAAATTTGAAGTTGGATTGTACGTTGTTACACAATGCTGCCAATTTTTTCAGATATAAGCGAATTTGAGAGTTGCTTTTGTTGGATTTGGTGTTTTTTTTATAGAGAACAGCTTTTCAATCGGACTTTTTTTTTATGTTTTCGGAGTATAAAATAACCCTGAAAGGTTAGGTCATCAAATTGAATAATTTAACATAACCATCAATATTTCAACGTGGCTCCGACTGCTAAATTTTTAGAGAGTGAGTGCGTGAGAGATGGAACCGAAGTTAATTTAATCTGTGTGTGTATATATATATGTATCTATGTATGTGTGTGAGTTTTAAAGAGAGAAAAAGAGGATACTTTTTAGACCGGCGTTTGTGACGAGCAGGGAGCCGCAGAAAAATCGCGATAAATCCTGAAATATTTATGAAAATACAGGAATTATTTACACGCACTGCTTTTTTTCGGAACGTATTGCGTTTCGTGATTGATCCGTCGTTGCTGTTTTTTTTCGCCCTTTTCTGTCTGTAAATGAATCGATGTAAATATTTCAGTTTAATCGCAGACCTGTTATAAGTTTTCGGGCCGAAGCTGAACACGGGAGTGCAAAACAGAAAATATTGGCATTGATTTTTTCACAGAACTGCTTCAGATCCCATTTGGAGTGAACTTTATATACCTTTTCAAAACCTATAGTACCTACCTACCTACCTATTATACCTCCCTTGTTTTTAAAATACGAGGAGCAATTTGAATTTAAGTTATATAGTCCATTTAATAACCAGGAGGAGTAATTTGAAAAGCCACACCACTAAAAGTTACCAGATTAGTTACTAAAGAGTGTGTTCCGAAAAAGTAGTCAACAATCATGTTCCAGATCCATTAAATATTGATGAAGAAATCAGCCACGCGTAGTAATAAGTCGATTCCTTGTCTGTCTAGTAGATTCTTTAGATGTTAAACAGACGAGTATTTTGTCACATGTAAAACTTTGTCCTGTTTCATATAGATTAGAACATTAGATAACTCATTTTTGTTCTTCGAACAGAATTTTTAATTCACTTATCACAATTATTCAAAAGTATTGGTATTCCACTAATATTTGCTGCACTGTATTTTGTTCCTCTACCTCGGTATTCCTTTAGTAGTTAATGAAACGTTGACTCTACTACTCCGATAAGGAAAATGATGAGCATTCAATACCATGTAAATATAAAAGTAATAATCTTACCAATTGCTTGAGAAATTGTAAATATAATATGAAAGTATTTGATTTTTGACGATCCTAAATGACATAAAAGTTACATTGTTTTACCGGACTAAGCGGACTAAGCTGGTACTCGAAGTAGAAGGATCAATAATTGCAGATATTTAATACAAATGCTTACTGAAGTTTTTAAAGAAACAGTTTCAACGAAACTAAGTGAAAATAATAAAATAACAAGAGCGGATGCGATAACAAATTAAGTATATCTATCTGTCAGAATTGTCAAAAATGAAAATTATCAGCTGATGTCAATATTAAAAAGTTTTGTGTGAAACTGGGCGGAATCTGACCAATTGGAGTTCTACACAATTGCCAACTTAAATTCATATTACTCCTCCTGGTTTTTAAATGGGGTATAGCATTTCTGCAGCCTAGTGATTGGTTAAATTGCCGCCCGTTTCACACAGCTTTTTTGATACAACTGACAACGATATTGGTCAGTTTTGTGTTTATATGAAAATATTATAAACTCAATCTTTATCAGGTACATATTTTTCACGTTTGTTGTTTAATTTTTAACTATTTTAACTATTATTTTCCAACTAAGTTAAGTGCTATTTTTATTATTTATCCAGTTTATGATAAACAAAATCTATGCTTGTTTTTTCTTGTTAATAATATGAGTTTCCAAGTAAAATTTAATTATTGAAAATATTTCTACATCAAGTTTTACTCACATTACAGTACATTACCTATTATGATATTTCTCGATATCAAAACTTCTGTTGACTTCTAGTTCGTGCTCAAATGTGAATAGAGAATAATTTAAACATACAGTAGCTCTTTTGTACATTTTTATATCATCCAATTTGACATGAATTACTTATGATAACCTTACATTTTGTTCACAATAATGTGACTTTTGGTTACAACTTTCGCCATGGCTTTTGACTTGATCCCTCATTGGACACGAAACCTGCGAGCTGCGAGCTGCGAGCAATATAATACATATGTCACTTAATTGTCAATTAGTTCGAAAAGTCTGCAGACTACCCTTCGGAACACCCTCTTGATCTAGTAACTTTTAGTGGTGTAAGTGAGGTTTCTTAAGGTGAATCTATCGGCAGCGATTTGACAATATATCGAAGTATTTTTGGCAAAGAATTTTGAGGTGATGGATGTATTGAAAATTAAGAAAAAAATATATCATGTAGATTAATGTTGAACTTAGAGTTCTCATCGAATAAAAACTTTGAAATGCTAACCAAATTTTGTTGAAAAAAATACGAATCATGAGGTAATTACACATATTAAGCAAAGTTTGAGCCCTTGTAAAGAATTAAATATGGATTAAATGGAAAAACTAATTGATAAGAAGTTTAATTTGAAGCTTTATGAATACTATATAAAAATCTCAGAATCCTCAAATTACTTATGACCGTACAATTCCTTATTGAAATTCGGTTGCTAACACTAAAATATCGGATAAAAATCCATCTCTCGCTTTTCTATCCTTCTATGACTGACATTGTCTCTCTGCTTCGGTAGTCGCGTGCCGTTCCATTGTTGATACAACGCTCGCCGGTCTCGGCGGTCTCCCAGTTCAGTACTGACGAAGCTTATAGAGTAGTACGTGAACCAAAATCCACTTGGACAGGCTTGGCTACCTACATGTTGCGGAGCTTTCATATTTCTAATAAAATTTTCGTTATGTGAACTTAAACGTGAGGACGTAGGGAACCAAAAAAATATACAAAGCATGATTGTGCAAGGTCGAATTTGGTAGATGCCCCTTTATCATTGTCTAATTTTATATTAGACAATGGTTTTATTCCTTGGGGCTTATTATAATTCCATTCGAATAACTGAGAATACATTTTTTAAAATTCTTTAGATATCTCGATGTTTTTAATTCTTAACTGCGTCTCGTTACATTCGAAATTATTTACGATTTTAAAAATTTTTATTAAAAACTTGATTGTAAAAAATATAAGCTGGCGCACTGTATATATAATTGCGAGCGGTACAATGAAATTTTCAGCGACATCTGATTTATATTGTTCGAGCTCCGATAACCCAATCAGACCTAACAAGGAATAACCAATAACGCAAGAGAGATGTATAATTCGGAACAGAACATCTCCCTCCGACACATATCGGGCCATAAAGTTGACAAAACCAGACTATAGTAAATCCGAACTAATCACAATGCAATAGTCAATATCTTGAAATTAACGAACCGAGCCAACAAACACACATACATATTATAGAATGTATAGCTGGAGTGTAGTGTAGGTTCATTGCGACCGTTAGAGCCAGGCCATACAGGATCATACATAAATAATTAATTGATTAGCAGGTATCGTTGTGATCTAATAATGTTAGTAACTAATCAGCTAAACAAATAGATAGCGGCCGACCATAATTCACAGCATCATGAGAGTAAACGTTCATGATCAATAGGTATTGAATACGCTATGCAAATAGGTACGATCCTGGCTGGCCCCCATGGAGACCCATGCCGAACGATGTGGGCGCCGCCTCGTCTACAGAACCACGACTCGGCTTGGGGCACTACAGACAAGAGTCCTTCTCTTTCGCTCGCATCTCATCTATTGCAATAACCACCCATCGACAATAACATTCACTATTTAATACGGAATTGACGAACTCTTATAGTTAAGTGGAATGCGATTATAGATTCAGAAAAAGTTCATAAATTCGGAAATTACAATTTCTGATCTTGATAAATTTGCGGTTTTTAAGAACAAAAACAACAACTTGAGTGTGTATACATAGAATATTGAAAAATTCGTAGCCTACTATAGAACCAAACAAAATTTCAAAAAAATTGTTTCTTCTTGCTCTGCAAACCAGACCTCCACAGCTTTTATTACCTCCTCGTTGGAAGAAAATTTACGACCTTATAAACTTTTTTCAGTTGAGGAAAGAGATGATAGTCGCACGGTGCCAAATCTGGTGAATAAGGGGGGTGTTCTAGTAATTCGAACCCTTAATCACGAATTTTTTGCATGACAACATGAGATTTGTGTGCAGGTGCGTTGTCCTGCAAAAACAAAATACCTTTGGATAGCTTTCCGCGTCTTTTCTCTTTAATTTTTTCCCGTAGAGTGGTCAGTAATGTGGAATAGTAATCTCCGGTTATTGTTCTACCCTTATCCAAAAAATCAATCATGATTACTCCATGGCAATCCCAAAAAACTGAAGCAAGAACTTTTCCAGCAGATTTTTGGACACGAAACTTCTTAGGTCTTGGAGAGGACGAAGGACATTGATCACCAAGGGTATTAAGCATATCTTCGTAAATCTGCTTACCTCTCAACCCTCTTAAATACAGGTACTTGATGATAGCTCCATACTCCAATTTTTCGATTTTCACAATTTCGGCGGTCACCTTTTTTTTCAATTTATTGCGTAACTCTTGTTTATTTTTTTGACTTCCAACTTCACACTGACACTTCCAATGAGTTGCTATGGTAACGCAATATTTTGTTTATGCATGGAACTTGTCTAGGCTAACCATATCAATACATCCTCGTACCTTTTCAAGTTTATTAGAAACTAAACTAGATGTCAATTAAAGCCAAACAACGCCTGTCCATTCTTTCAATAAGGTCTTCTTTGCAATCTTGATCAATTTGTCTTCTAAATTGGGTTGAAAGATGTCTTGGAGTGGTTCATGGGAATTTAAGGCTCTTTGGAGCTGGTTGCAAGCACCCATCAATGGGCAGCTTCAGAACAATTTAATTTTTTTCGGAAGAAGTTACCTATGTAAGTACTTGTTCCTTTAGTTTCGATTTCATTTTCGTCGCCTTTTGAAATTGAAGACTCTTAATTTGTCACCGACTTTCCTTCATTTCCATCTTCTTTTTTATTTCTCAGTCGTTAAATATAATGAATATTGTCAATTGTTCATTGCCATTCCAACAGTGAAGACTGTTCTCTATATTATGAAGCGTAAAGTCGACTAATATAATCTAACCCTTAAATCCGTACCTCAAAACCGCGAGTTGCATACGAAATTCCGTTCGACCTTCACACAGACATGAAAAAGCGTCGTAAAAAGGTTCGGGATTTCTTCCTCGTCATTCTGATTTTGTCATATGGACGGATAATCGAAGACCTTGAAAACGTTTTGAACTCGAGACTTGTAGAGAGAAAGGAGAAAAGGATAGAGCGGACTGTGAGTGAGTCGTAGGATATATAACAATTGGGAATCGTCAGTTTGCTTGTGCTTGCTCTCTCTCCCAGAAATTGATTTATATAATTCGGCAAGAAGCGACGGGCAACTGGGACGGAAAAGAGTTGGGAATTTCTGGAGTTATTCGAGTTATCGAATTAAAATAAATAAATTCTTTATGAAAAATGTGAGAAAATTTCAAATATTGTTCAATTTAAATATTTTCATTTTCCGGACTTGCTGCACCTTTGCTAACCGCTCCGTTTTCCGGACTTGCCACACCTTTGCCAACTGGTTTTCCGGACTTGCTGCACCTTTGCCAAAAAAATATCTGCTATTGTTTAAGCTCTGAAGGCAAGCGTCTTACAAAATGTTTTTCCTTCGCTCAGAAATTTCGTTCTTATTTGATTTTGTACGTGTTCCAAATATAACTTGAGTTGTATAAGTTCCCAACTCTGTAAGTTGGCGGCGGGCAATGCCTCCAAGAATCTGGCGGCGGTGAAGTTGAGGCGGCTAACGTCCCGCACCCTTCTGCCCACGTTTCGTCTTGCGGCGCAATGAACTTTCCTCTATTTTGATAACGATAATAAAGAAGAGTATATTTACACTAGTTGGACACATAATACAAATTCAGTAATTTAATCGTTCCCCCGCTAGAGAGCGTAGTTCGCAATAACAAAATGAAAAAAGTTGTGATACGTTTTTTTTTTAAATGTCCATTTCTTTCAAGTAAATGATTAAAAATTGAGTGTGGGTGGTTATGGTAATGATTCTAAGATTGGATGTATTAAGAGAGAGATGGTTTTTGAAAGGAGAGAAAATTAAAAATTAGGTACCGATTGAATTTTTTAAATATATATTTAATTGAAAATAGAAAAAATAGTCATGCAATCCATGAAGAAATTGAAGGGAAAATTCCAATTCTGTTATTATTATAACAAATAAATTTGAATAAATAATAGAATAGACATTTGGAAATGAAGTATTTCATTAAAATTTTGTGGTACTCTTGATATTAGTAGTTTTTCGTTGCGCTGGCCCCTGGGGTCCTCTAGGCCCCCACCATACATAAAATTGAAAGAATTTGAAATCTCTCCTCCTCATTTCTCCAGAAACTTTAAATTAACCTGTCAAAGATAGGATGAACGTCTTTTTGAACTTTTTGGAGGGATTTCTCCACATTAATTTAAATTGTTAAAAAAATATAAATAAACAAATTTAGATTATATTTTTGAAAGTTTGAAAAGTGTATAGAAATAAGAGTGACTAACAAGCTTTAAAGAGAGCGTCATATGGACAGTGGAAATAATGAATGAACAATATAGAAAGTAGGGGTCATATATAAACCATGGGAGTGCAAACAATACATACTCAGAGGTATTGTATGGTGTAGAGAATGCACTGTGCCACGGGGAAAACCCCAGTGCAAAGCAATCGACGTATACAATTGTTAATTTGCTATGGTGAATAATTTAACTGAACACATTTACCTACATACATGCTCATGCGGTTTGAAAAAATTTTGTTAGTATGCCTTTTGAACTTGCTTTTCGATTTAGCTCTTGCTCCTAAAAACGAACGGGAAGTTTGACAAATAATTTTAAATTGTAGTTTGTGGACTTTGATCAATATTTAACTGGGCACATTATACTATGGCGTGGATGATGTATGTATGTATGTATGTATTTTGGGGTGACATTCCTTTAGTCCTATTTCCCGGATAAATTTTAGGATGTCTGTAGGCTTCATCTTAGGTAAATCCTCTTCTATCCAGTAATCTCCCAGGTGCTGTGCTCTAGAATTCTAAAGTGCTGTGCAGCTGGAAAGTATGTGAATGGAGATTTCTTCTTCCATACCGCAAAATCTGCATTCTTCTTCCTCCACTATTTTGAGCTTTCTGAGATGCCCATTCAGGCGACAATGTCCCGCTAGGATCCCTGATAAAACTCTTAGCGCAGTTTTACTTTGACTTATGCATTCATTTGATCTCAACAGGTTGTAGTCACCCAGAAGAGTCTTTGATTGTATAAGCCCTACTAGATCTTTCCAATGGTCAGATCATCTCTTTTTCTCGACTTTACCTATTTCTTCCAATATTACATTGGGACTGATTCCGCAAAAGGGTCCAGGCCCCCAGAAAGGTATTTCAGTCCCCTCTTTGCTAGTTGATCTGCTATTTCATTTCCTCCTATTCCAGTGTGTCCTGGAATCCATAGTAAGGTGACTATATTGTTCTCGCCTAGTTCATTGAGTTTGTCTAGGCATTCCCACACCATTTTGGAACTGATTACACAAGAGCTCAGTGCTTTGATGGCTGCTTGACTATCCGACATTATGATGTTCCTTTGACTTCTGTATCCTTTATCAATATTGAACTGGGCGCACTTTCTTATGGCGTGGACTTTCGCTTGAAAGATATTTGGGGTTTTTCTCAAGCTCAAGCTTTGGTTCCTGGTCCGAACACTCCTATCCCAGTTCCTTCTATTGCTTTTGAGCCGTCTGTGTACCATTGAATGGCATGGATGATACTTGGGACTGGTTCCTGGCCCGAACACTCCTATCCTATTCCGTAAAAGTTAATAGTATGTAAGAAAAAAATACAGATCAATTCAAGTTCTACTTGAAAAATTATCAACACATGAAGTATCGCCGCAAAATGTAAGCCTCTAATGTTTTTAACGTATATTGAGATAACAAAACCCATTTGGACCTTTGTTAATAGCCTTATTTTACTTGTTTTCCACATGAACCTCTATAGTGAAAATGTGTCATAGGCTACACCGATCTAACAGGAAGTGAGAGCCAACATTACATCTTCTCCACATCCTCAGTTATCTTAAGAAACTCTATAGAGTACTTGGACAAGATATAAAGTACAATATTTTCCATCCTTATTTTTATTTTCACTTCGCTAAATTTAAAAACTTCCTTTTTGGTCGCAAATAGTAAAATACTCCATCCTCCAATACGACCGGTCTAAAAATTCGAAGTTGTCGAGATCAAACAAGCATGGCCAACTCGTTTTGCATTGGGGTATTGGGGAGTTTATTCGGTCGGCTTACGTCGTGTTCGGCAGTTTGTCGTCTTGGCGGATATAGAGACAGCGACTACGAGTACGACGAAACAAGGTCACATCTCGCCTCCCACGATTTATTTTAGCTTGTAGAGAGAATAGAGAAGAGAGAAAACTCACAGCTGATCAACGTAACGTTAGAAGCGTGGTTGCCAAATGTTTTGTGTTTTGATTGTAATAATGGTAGTTTGAATTGTGTGCGATTGTTTTGATTCGAGTATTCGGGTTTGGTTCATTGATACAAATGAATTACTATAGTTTGTTTTAGAAAGTACATACAGGGTGTACCAACCTTACGACAAACTTCGGTATATGGGTTATTTTAAGAGATATCAGAAAATGTTATTAACAAAAATAGTAGATGTGTTGAAGGTCCATATTTTGAAATTATATCGAACTATACAGAGTGCTGCATAACTAACTAACGTTACAAACCAAACATATGATTTTTCAAATTGGAACCCCTGTATATTATACCGAATTCGGATTGGTTACTTTTTTTTGAAGCTTTTGATATGAGGTTTTGCCACGTTATACAGAGTCCTTCGAAAGATATGGACACGTTTATGTGAAAATCGTAGGTAAATCAATCATCAAATGACAGGTTCGAGTTTTCGTTCACCCTGTATAGAAGAAAGACTCTTATTGAAATTTAATAGGATACAGAGATATTGCATCATATTACAAAACTTTGTTTGGCAAAATACATTTTTTTTCTTCAACGTACAACAAGCTACAGAGCGTTGATTTATCTACGATTTTCACATAAACGTGTCCATATCTTTTGAAGGACTCTGTATAACGTGGCAAAACCTCATATCAAAAGCTTCAAAAAAATGTAACCAATCCGAATTCGGTATAATATACAGGGGTTCCCCTTTGAAAAATCATATGTTTGGTTTGTAACGGAGTTATGCAGCACTCTGTATAGTTCGATATAATTTCAAAATATGGACCTTCAGCACATCTACTATTTTCATTAATAACATTTTTTGATATCTCTAAAAATAACCCATATACCGAAGTTTGTCGTAAGGTTGGTACACCCTGTATATTATTGCTTTCCCATACTATAAGTATTTTTTGAAACGAACTATAAAATGATTGGAATGTTGGAAATTGTAGTTTTTTAGTTGATAGTAATCGTGGATTCGGTTCTCAGGACAGGACCGACTAATTTCCTTACATTTTTTTTCAGGCTAATATTCTTTTTTTTCTCTCATCAGGGAAGGATAATAGTTGATCCTTTTATGACACTTTACGTGAAATGCATACTAAAATTTACAGATTCATATCAAAGAGAAACGATTGAGCAGAACAATTTTCTTTAAATCTGATATAAATTTTTGTTGAGAGAAAAGTTGAAGTTATTATTTAAGATGAAACAACATTAATCGCAAGTGTTGGTGGGTATATATACATATATATAATAAGGACGGCGTAACACTAATATTAATTACAGTCGGTTGGTATCTCGGGGAAGTATCTTGTATCAAGTAATTTACTAAAATGGATCTAACTTTTGTTCTTGTTTTACGCCGGCGGCGTAACAGCGGCAAATTATGAAACGTCCAAAAGGATTTTGACAAATTGATCTAATTTAATACATACTTGGGGGGTGCAATCGATAAAAGCAAGTTTTGGGCGTCGTTGTGTATCTTTGAACATATTTACACATCAACCAATTTTATACTGAGTGGCACAGTCAATTAAATATTTTATTTGCCTGAAATTGATTGGTAGTCTAACGAATCTCGCAGCTTTATTAATTTCGCGAATGAAAACAAAGAATTAACACATTCGCCGGTCAAAAATTCGAAGTGACGCGCGAGAGAAATTTGGAAAAAATAAAACAAACATTAAGTTGAAATTTCTCGTTTAATTTTCCTACGTTACCGGGAATGTTACATTTAATTGTCGGCAATTTGTTGATTGGGAATCGAATCTGCATTCATACATGTATTTTATAATAAAATTAATCGGTGTTAATTTCATTTGTTAGCGATGAGTACTAAAATAAAATGGACTGTCCAGACCGGTGGAAGAAAACAATTTTTGACAAACAGAAGAAGCTATTAAAACTTGTACCAAAAATATGAATCGGGCGTTAATAAACGGAAAAGGAATAGAGCAGGTTCTTGCCTTTAAGCAATAAATTCCAATTGAACATCAGTCAACGTTTATGTTTAGTTTTCATCAGCCTAAGAAAAAGTATAATAGTTACAAAGGTACAGTGAAGTCAAGGTCAACTTTGAAACTGTCTTTCCTATTATTTTGGTGTCCCACGAATTTTGTGACACAGCTAATTAGTATCCAATTTGTCTAACTAAAAATAATATTTTAAATCCAAATTTTCGAACATTGGTCTATGAATCACACCTCTGCGACTCACAACTATTCAAATTTAACCAAACAAATTCAACTTCTTCACAAAGCCGATTAGTTTAGGTAGTAGATATTTTTCTGGACCAGGTTGAATTCTTTCTCTCAACCTTAAAGCAGTGCGAGTTGACGCTGTAACTCGAAAAAGTTGCATGCAACTTGGCCTTTTTTTTCGTAGGGTTCGTCGGTCGCATGAATTAGAACTTGCTCTATTTTCGAGCGAGAAGTCGCTGCGACTTGGTAATTTTTCTGGTGGATTTTGTCGCACCAACCCCAAATTTCCATCGCTTTGACATTGCTGTCACTGTCAATCAAGTTGACAACACGTTACCTTTCTCCTATGCCTGGATGAGTCGCAGCAACAAACTATCTATATGCTGATTGTACTTTTTCTCGCAGCGATTTGTCCCAGCAACAAGTAGCTGCGATTTGACGCAACGTGGAAAATGAACTTAAGACTTTGTGATAAGTTTCCGTGTTTCTTTTTTTTTAAGAAAAGTGGAATTGTTAATAAATATTTGACATTGTTTCGACTAATCAGAATAGCATTTCCTATGCAGTTTGAATTCCAATTTTATTCGGGAAACTGGAAAGTTTTTCCCCGACCAAGCTGTGTTCATAAAATGAATTTTTATTCGACAAAACAGAGAATTAACCTTTAGAGGATAATTCGATTCTATTCACCAATAATCAAACGGCTTACACTGAGAAAACTGTTGACCAGAAACTTCTGCTATTCAAATGCTATACACAAATAGTAACCTTGGGAATGCCAAAATTTTGCATCTTGTACTCTTCCATCATTGTATCCTTCTCTACTTCCCTGATGAAATTTTTTTACTTTCTCACCGTTTTTCATTCTTTATTATTAACTTTTCTCTTAACTTCAATTCCTCCCAAATCCTCTTCCAAAGTCCTTTCTTCTTTCATTACGTTTAAGCACAACTTGACAATCTTTTCACCAACTTGCACTTTCTTTTTGATCCAACTGGCCACCAGTTTGATGAATACAAAAACAAAATTGAAATAAATTAATTGTTTTCCCATTTACATGATTTTC
>CAJUYG010000037.1:258809-284754 GCA_910591675.1 Galerucella calmariensis | reverse complement strand
AAACAAAATTGAAATAAATTAATTGTTTTCCCATTTACATGATTTTCTTTCCATATAGTTATAGACCTGGAGCAGAGAGTGTTTTGCTTGTATCATAGGCCCCACGCCGAGGCTTTGGCAGCCCCCCTAAAAATCACACTTTAGGGGTTCCATTCCTAAATTCAAAGTGGGGAGTAACGTTGACTAGCAATCTATAGATTATCAGCGAAAACTCTCTCTGCTCCAGCTCTATTAACTGGTTCTGTATTGAATAATCTTGGGTTAAAAATGTATCTGTTCCAATTTAAGATGAGCGAGTTTTTCAAAATTGAAAAATTGTAATTTCTTTGTGTAGAAAATGGCAACTGGGCATCAATGTTCAAGTGTCGCTTGTTTTGTCTTGACTTCCGCCGTGAAAAATCTTACATTCTAGCGGCAGACTTTGCAATTTGCCGTGAAACAACCGCATTAAGGCAATTTGACAATAAATAAATCGAGTTAGGAACATTAAACTGAGGGCGCTCGGGGAGGAGATAGCAAAAAAGGCCGCAGCAGCAGCCGCCGACGCCGCCATTGCCGCTGCTATGCACAACAGGATATGGATGCATTTCCGTTCTCAAAGGGGTTAGTAATTATGGTCGTTAATGTGATTACTTCGTTTCTGAACATAGTCCATTAGGCTCTTGTGCCGAGCAATAATTCCATATCGCCCATGTCAACCTCGTGTGCTTCGACTAACAGTTAACGGTGGTGGCGAGGTAGTGAGCGATTCGAAAGTCTCTGGATCGTTTTGTCGTTATAGTCGCTCGTTTGTATATAACTTTCTTTTTTTTTGCCATGTTGATCAAGCGTTAGTGACGGAGAATTTCTAAAAAGGGCATTTTCAATATTCCAGAATACAGCCAAATACTGATCGATCATTTTTTTAGTTATTTTTTTAGAGTTACGGCGGTTTTCATAACAAACTTTAACACTACTTTAAGTTTTAAAGCAAACTTTGAATAAAAATCGATTTCATAACAGTCTTTATGACTCCAAGTCGATTTTAAGTCAAAGTGGACGCAATCGCGACTTTAGACGACTTTAACCTCAAAATTTAAGACAGTTTTCAGTTCGTTGTGTCAGTATTGTGGACAAATTCTTTTTAGATGGAAATAGATACCAAGTCATCAGCCTTTTGAGGATAGCAACAACGAGAGCGACAGTGATGAGGCAATATTCATCATTAGGAAACGAAAAATATATAAACAGAGAATAACAGATTTTGATAATTGGTCAGATGAAGAATTTTACCAAATATTCAGGTTAAACAAACCTGCTATAGTTGCGAGATGGCCAGGGAGTGCTCATGATCTGACTATTCTAATAATAGTCGATTGAAAAATGATTTTGAAGGAGGCCAATTTAGGAGGCTCCATTCAATTGGATATGGAGTTCAACCATATCTCTTGACTCCTCTGCAGGAAACAAATACAGAGGCTGAAAGACTATACAATGAGTCATTAATAAGAACTAGAAATACAGTAGACAGACATTATGGGGGAAGGACGCTTTTCTGTACTATCCCTAGGTATAAGGGTTAACCTGGATACAGCAATGACAATAATTTCAGCAACAGCGGTTCTCCATAATATGGCTATCGAAATGAATGAACCTTTAATGGTTTTGCACTCATTGATCGATTTATATTTTTCAGCTATTTTTACCAATTTCAATTCTTATTCTGTTGTAAAATTTGTACCCCCAACTCTTTTTCAATTTACTTCACCCATAACACTGATTTCAAGTTGAAAATCAGAAGAAAGCATAAGTACTAATATAAAAATATAATACGAACATAAACATAACCCCTTCTTCCATTGAAAAAATCATTCTCTTGATAAACGTGAAATCATACTTCACTTAATGGAACAGAACAGAAATGTTATGAAAATCATTCAACTTTAAGTGAAGTTGAAGTGATAAAGTCACTTATGCTAAAGTGAACTTTAAGCATTTGTTATGAAAACGGCGGTTATTCCAAATACGCCTGCCTATACAGAATTTGGACTGGATCTGGATTTTTAAACTCTTTTACACACACACACAACCTTGATGAGCCCGTCCCACCCAGGATGTTCCTCTCTAAGCGAGGTACATCTCCGGGGAGGATTTCCACCACTTCCCCCTATCTTATCCGATGGGCCTCATCATCCTAGTTCGCGTTTCGGCGTACAGCTCGTCCCTAGCTAAAAGGGTTAGCAGCTGGGGGCGAGCCGTCTTCTTTTTGGCCGTGTAACCTCGGTGGTTTTTTCTTCGGCGGTCTTCCGTTGTGTGTGTTTGCGCTGCCTCTACAAAGCGCGTCCTCAGCCGGCAATTTCGGCTGAAAACACCCTCATAGAGTGTGTTTTCTTTTTTTCCGATCTCTTACAAGCGACTTTAAGCCATTAGCTGAGCTAATAGCTTTGTCACCTGTTCGAGGATCTGTTGTTTTGTTGTTGTCGTCGTTGTTTTCTTGTTAGCAGCGGCTTGGGCGTAGCTGACTCCTGTCTTCTTTCATGCTGTTGCTGTTGTCTTGTCTTCTGGTTGTTTGGGGCTTTTGGACATCCTTTGTAGTTTGCCGGGTGTTCTCCCTGGCAGTTTGCGCAGGTGGCCGGCTTGGTCTTCGGTCGTGGGCAGTCGTTGCATCGCACTTCACGCATTTCGTGTTTACGTTACACGTCGTCTGTCCGTGGTGGAAGCCTTGGCAGTTGTAGCACTGCGTCGGCCCTTTTCCTCTTCTTTGTTCTTTCCACCTGATCCTCACGTTCTGGATGTGTTGGATTTTCCGGATTTTTTCTTTTTCTTCAGGCTCCAGTTCCACCAGGTAGATGGGTAGTGGTCTTCCCTCTCCGAATCTGAAATGAAGTTGGGTTAGTCGTTTTATACTTACCCCTTGTCTCTCGATTTCTTCCTTGATTTCCTTGGTGTCTTGCAGTGCGTTAGTCCTCGGATGACGATCCTTGCCATCCTTTCTTCTTGTGGCATATCCGTATACCACTCCACTTCTTTTCTTTCTTCTCTCAGTTACCTTGTGAGGTTCCTGTAGTCCTCTGGTCCGTCGCAGGGTATTTGCACTCCGAGTCTTTCCCGGATTGTTATGAACCTCGTCTTTATGTTTCGTCTTTCGATTTCTTTTCTTACGGAGCTCCAGTGGTGGATGCTCCGCAGAATGACGGGTGGTGGTCGGTGCGTTGTCGTTGTCTTCTTGTTTTCGCGGATGGCCTCGTCCCTCATCGCTTCCTCGTTGGCTTTCCTTCGGGCGGCGGCTTCTTTTTTTTTGTATTTGCCTGATGGATATCACTTCCGTGAAATCCATCTCCTCTTCTTCGCTCTCTTCGTCTTTTCTTGGGGATTCTGTCCTCTGCGTCTTTCTGCGGACGCTTTCAGAGCGGCTTCGGCTTCTCTTCTCCTCTTGCATTTCTTCCATTGCTTTTGCCATGCTTTCCATGGCTTTTCTTAGCCCTGTCATCTCCTCTTCCATGCGCTCTTTTTGTAGGAAAAATTGTATTTTTTTCGAGATTTTCTTGAAAAGTTTTACATATAAAAATCCAAGAAGAAAGCAACACGCCTATCCTGGCTAAGTTGTTGGAGTGTTTCCAGGTCCTGTTGATATTTTAGTATCCAGGATAATCCAGGACATGTATCCCCTATTCTTTTTTACCCATCAGTATATTGGGTATGAGCTCGAGTAGTATTAGGATTCTTATTACGTGGTTAGTGTGCTCTAAGTTCATCGACTTGTTCGTGTTGAAATAATTTTCATTAACTACGTCCATATCAAACATTGCAAACTTATTACAAATATCAGTCGATCACTTATAATCAACATTATAAAATTTAATCGATGTTGTAATTCCCAAACCCATAGATATAAATATCTCCTCGGTATATTAAAAGACGACCATGTTGTAAGTCGGGTAAACATTTGAAGTGATCGATAATATTCATAAATCATGCTACAAAGTTATTGAACAAGCCATTCTTTATTAAAGACAACAAACATAAGCTAAACGATTCCTCTGGTTAAACATTGCCGTAGTAAAATACTAATTAAATATAAATTATTATAGACCAATATACACAACGTAAAGAGATATGAATATTGTATATTATACGGTACAAGGCTACAACAAGCTACGAAGTATTAGGTACCCAGTATAATACATGCGGCGAACTACACACAATATGGCTTACAATATTAATATACACAAATTTAAAAGATTGATCGATCTCGTAAATTATTATTTTTCAATTACTTATAATATTAATTAAATAAGTAAAACTAAATACTGAAAATTGAAAATTCCACAATATATTGTATTTATTTTCATATTATAAGTATCAGTATCACATGCCTTATTTTTGTGTGTCCTCTTCCATGTTCCACGTTATGGTCTGATGCTTTTTCCAGTCGGGTTAGAGCTGCCCTTGCTTCGCACATTATGTAGCGGAGGAAGGTCTAGCATTGTCTCCAGCGCCGCTATTGTAGTAGTCTACATTGTCCCTGTAATGCCAATGCATGCTAGTCTTTGGACCTTGCTTAGTTTTAGTATTGCAGAAGTTTGTCTGATCTTTGGCCACCAGACCAGAGATGCATATTATCATCATCATAATCATAAACCTTAATATACCCGAAGGTGTTTTGTCCATACAAGGTTTGTACTTAAGTATTTCAGTCGTTTTTATACACAAATTTTACCCAGCTTCTTGTATTTCGTGCAAGTTCTTTCCCTTCCCTTCTGCTGTTGTTACTTTTTCCCAGGATACCAGCTATTAGTTATTAGCTATTAGCTTCTAGGCCTGCCTCTAGATCTTCTATTTTTTGGTTTGGTTTGCCATATCAACTTGACTTGTCTCGAGTTGTCCATTCTCACCATATGTCCAAACCACTTCTGTTGTTGTCGTTCTATACTGTTTATGATCGGCTCAACCTCCAATTCCTTTCTAATAACTTCATTTCTCACTTGTGATGCCCTTTATGCCTCTTAGAAATTTCATTTCTATGTCTTGTATTTTGCTCCTCTGTTGTTCCGTGAGTACCCAACTTTCACAACCATAGATCAGGATCGGTTTGAATATGGTTTTGTAGACTATCAGCTTTGTCTTCGTCGACACTTCTTTCTTCCTTACAAGCGTGCATATTATCATTAATCCAAATTGAGATTTGGTATAGTTGAAAAGTATTTGTCCTTACTTGACTGGGCTATCGTTTATCTTTATCGAGCACGAAATCCAAGTACTCGGTACTTCGGCTTTACGTCTCATCCGAAAGATGCGAGATATGATAGCTATTCACCCAAGTAGTCTAAATTGTTTCTCTGCAGGTTGTACGGGCATGACAACGGTGTTTACCCAGTGGTCACCCATCTTAGTACTGATTGCGTTCGATACTGCTTCACTATAATTATCGCATCAGAGCGTTCCAACACAGTGCTGTCGTCTCTTCATTTTTCCGAAATAAAAGGTGATAAATAAGTATGTCTCGACAAAAATAGTATTCTTATTAAAAAATGAATTGTCTTGATCGTTATTTGCCGGTGTTAACCGCCTATCCTGTGACTTTTTAAACCTTGATGCTACTACTACCATCATCATGTGTTCAGTGTCTACACCTACCTTAGTATTTGCCGGGAAATGACATCTTATTTTCGAAATGATAGATTCCCGTCGTAGTTGCTCATGGAATTGGATAATGGTCGGTTCACATGCGGCGTTCTCGGCGCCCTAGCGACTCCACAAATAATTGCTGACCACCGACTGGATTCCGAATGTTGGAATCGCAGAAATTATTGAGCAGATTGACATAATGGTATATTTAATATTCAAATTTCAGAAATACACGATTCGCGCGGTATTCGAGTCAGACATTAAGCGGTATCAGATTTAAGTAATTATACAGTGAGTTGCTGATCATTTTTGTCTGACGCTATTTGAACATTAAAAGTATCTTTTGTCGTGACGATTTACATTTTTTTTTTTCGCTTTTAAAAATTGATTGACACAGTTCCCATACCTGTTATAATGATTCCCATTCACTTTCCTCGTTTACAGGGTGTTTGAATAACAAAATATATTAGACTTTAATTATAGTATGTACAAGAAGTACGAGGAGTAATAAACCCTAATTAAGTATGCAAAACCTTTAAATCTCTTACTTTAAATTACATTTCTTCCGTAAATCTAAAAACCAGGTAGATCGACCCCGTATTTGTTTCAGTTGTAGCAAAGTTTAGGGTTTCTTCATTGTTAAAGGATTAGCAGATAAGCAATAACGCAATGCAGTGGTGTGTATTTTGGGAAAAAAATACGTTTTAAATTATAATATAATAAAAAATGAAAAGAAATAATTATTGGAATACATTTATTACTTACATTTTATTCTATATCCGACTCGGAAGAGGAAGAATCGTTGTTGACATTAATAATAATAGGGTCGATTAAATCATCACAAATATTGTCAATTTTCCACATATTTGCCTCTACTTTGATAACATGCTCGATACAGTTTGTCCAATTTTCCTTACTAACATGACTTACAGCACTCTCAAACAATTTCACAACATCGTTTATTTTAAAAGTAGTATTTTTTTTCCAACCTCCCCCTTTACCTGAGCCCATATTAATTCTATGGGATTAAGTTCACAATGATAAGGGGGAAGTCGAAGAACTGATATACCACGAGAAGAAGCCATTTCTTCTACAATGTAGGTTTTGTATTTATTCTTGTTCATTTTTGCAATTCTGTAAAGTTCTTTCCTTAGTGGATCTTTTGGAAACTTAATATTTTTCGAAATAAGCCACTCCAAAAGCTCTGCTTTACGCCAACGACTTGTGGGCAATGCTTCTCGTAACCGTGAATGGTAACTTGCGTTGTCCATAACAATAACAGCCCCTTTTGGAATCAGATCCAACATTTGAACAAACCATTTCTCGAAGACATCCCCATTCATATCTTCGTGATAGTCCCCCGTGCGTTTTGAAATAAAAGTTAATAATCCACCATCAACAAAACCTTCAGAACTTCCAACATGGTCAATGATGAGTCTTTTTCCTTTTCCAGATGGTGGCTGCAAACCTAACGACAAACCTTCCACGAATGCCTGCCTTCCGCTTTTAATGTTTTCATCTTGCCAAGATTTGGAAACTGTATATCCAGCATTTATCCATGTTTCGTCTAAGTAGAAGATTTTCAAATTTTGTTCTCTGGCATGTCGAATGCTTTTTAAATAGTCTCTTCTCCAAAAAACTATTTCCGGTTTATCTATCAAGAGAGATTTTCTATTATGTTTTGTATATCTGAAACCCACATCTTTCAAAAGTTTGCATAATGTCATTCTGGAGAATTTTGGATAGTCCGTATCTTCTTGCACCGATGTCATAATTTTGTCAAGTGTTGGAATTTCCTTTCGTAAGTAAAATCCATGGACTTTACGCCTTAGTCTTTGTTTTAATGACTCATCGATCTCAATTGGTTTTCGGCCTGAAGGAGTTTTAGGGGGTTGAAGAGTTCCATTCTTGCTTTCTTTTAGTAATCTATAAATTGTTGATTTATCAACACACAACATAGCAGCCGTTAATTCCACAATATCATCAACACTTGCACTTGGATCCTTGTTTTTCAATGATATATAACAATTCAATATCAGAGTTTTTTCATTTAAAGATAATGGACCTGTTTTTGGTCGTTTAGATGGTCCTTGGCTTATCGACATTGTTTGGTACTTGCACAATTAACATTCAACAAATGTTTTAAATATATTCCAACTGTTTACAATATTATGAAAACCATACAACTTCATACAACTTTACTCAAAGAACTAATACTAAGTACTGATTTAATGTACCTACTTTCTTTTAAAATAATATTCCCGATAATGTTTCTAAGAAAACTGGGTTGTTCAATACAAAATGTACCTATACCGTATACCCTCTTGAAATATATTTTGGTACGTCTATGAAATCTACTTAAATGAATGATTTATTATTCCTTGTCCTTTCTATATAGACTATAACAGTGTGGAGAAATTCTTCTTAGATCTTTAAATAAATAATTTTATGCAACAGGACTTAGTTTGAAAACTATTTATTGCGCGGTAGCTTAAAGTTTTCATATTCTAATATAACTTGGTGACAAATTGTCCACCGAGAGAACCTCGTGATGATAATGTGGCTATGGCTATTTGTACGGATAATATGTTATAAGTTAAAACATTTACTTAGCAATTTCGAGCGGCATAATGTCGCTTAAAACGTGTAAAATTTATATATGTCGTTGGTATGTTACATTGTAATAATAGCGTCGTTTTTATTACCAGAAGGATATAAAAGTTGTTTAATTAAATTTCGTTTAACGTTGCATAGCCTATATTTTATAGTTTAATGCGAAGTCGGGGAGATATACTCGCTTGACGCTTGGAATTAAATACTATTCTCAGATAAATAAACAGTCATAAACAAAGAATAAAAATTGCATATTAATTAGTATAAAATATATTTTAAAGGTATGTCGGTTTTAATGTAAAATACAAACTTTTAAATGCAATCTGGATTACTGTCTAAAAGAAGCCTTACACCACTACACCGAGAGAAGAGTTATTTATAGACAAAAAACTGATTTGTTTGACCCCCTTTGTTTAAAACTAACATTGCTTATTTATTATTAAGAAGCCATATTAACGTGACAATATTGGGAAATTTTGATATAAAAAAATGATTTATTCGAGTGTAATCCCCACCCTTCCCTATTATTCAGTAACGGTCACCACCTGTATACGCTTGGCATCAGTCTGCATGTGAAATTAGATAAATTTTTGTAATTTTACTAATTATTTTGTTTTTGTGAAGTATGTGATTGAAGTGCTCTGGACAAACATAAGTTTAATAATAGAATAAATGAATTGTTAAACTCATGGCGATTACAAGAATTGTGAGATATCTTTGAAGGTAAGGAAATAAATGACAATTACATTCAAGTATGTAGAAGTAACAAGCAAGCGAAATGTACCTCAAACATACACATTTCTCAATTAAACCTGTCAGATCTACTCCAAGAACTCCAAAAAACTACTATGGGGAAAACATTAATGAGCACACTTAAGGATAGACAAGGCTATCTTGTGGATACCATTGTAACTATTATACTATTATAACTATTTTGTCATTATACCTCAATGAATGTTGTTTGAGACAAATATGATACATTTTCACAAGAATATATGTAATTTTCGATAGATAACTCATTTTATTGATGACAATGAATATGTTATTATTCATCAACAATATTACTTTCCGAACTTGGATCAAATCCTTTCTTAACGACAAATCAAATATCAGTTAGGCCATATGGAAAATCATATTTATTTGACATAATAAGATTTTGATTGTAACAAATAAATCTTTTTCTCGGTGTAGAACAATATACAGACTAAGTAAAGTGGAAAACCGCAAACCTGGGACATTCTACAAGATGGTGTGAAATTCGTTACGGAACTAAGCAACCAATACTAGACTTGGAAAGAATGTCATTCAATGGTACACAAACGGCTCAAAAGCAATAGGAGACACTGGGATAGGAGTGTACAGGCCAGGAACCAAACACTATGAAAGTTTGGGAAAAACCCCAAGTATCTTTCAAGCGGAAATCCACGCCATAGGAAAGTGTGCTTGCTTCAATATTGATAAAAAGGATATAGAAGGCAAAGGATTATCATAATGTAGGATAGTCAAGCAGCCATTAAAGCACTGAACTCTCGTGTAAGGAATGCCTTACTGTGGATTCCAGGACTCACTGGAATAGAAGGAAATGAAATAGCAGATGAACTAGCAGAGAGGAGAACTGAAACATCCTTTTTATGACTAGAATCTTTAAAAAGATCTTTATTGCTTAGAATAAATAATTCACAGGGACTAAATTAGGTACCAATATTGCATTTGCTTTCCAAAGACACAACCACCCTTGTAAAACTCGATAAATATCAGTGTTGCCTTCATTGTTAATTATTTACGTCCTAATTAGGGACGAGTTAATGTCGTTTTATAAAATATTACGATGGCGTCATCGCCATAGAGCTGGTTTTTGTAATTATATCTAGAAAATTTATTATATTGTATAACGTTACTGCGCTCGTATTCGAATTTATTCAGAACAAAATGCATAAATGCTTTTTGAGGAGGGTTTGCTCAATGATACTGGTTGCTTACTTAACTCCAATGACTGACATTCTGAAAGTCAATGAATAAAATGAAATTCATTGACTTTCAGCAAGCGTTTGAGTTAGTCAACAGAGAGTGGGGTATTATCTGTTGAGAGGAACAAAGTAATTCCAGAAAAGCTAATAAGACTAGTGAAAATTACAATGAAGAAGTCGACTGCTAGGGTGATAACTAAAAACGGGAATACAGGAGACATTAACATTGAAGTAGGTGTGAAGCAAGGATATAGTATGTCTACAACTCTTTTTAACATAACACTAGATGGGGCGTCCTAGAGAGGAAATCATGTGGAGGATACTAGTGACAAAACAGATACTACAGAAGACTATATAACTACGAAATAAGTCAATACATGAATGGTGAAAATAGAAGTAAGGCGACTAAGATGGTACGGGCATTTATCGAAGAAGAAATAATGAGGAAACTATCTGCTTGTGAATCTGCAAACCCCAGATTCAGGGATCCACCCAAACGTAGATGGGAAGATCAGGTGTTTGATAAGATTTAAATGAGGTAATGACAAAGTTGCTCAATTTGAATGGATCTTTTTATTAATATAGACACCATTATCACCACAAAAAATGTAATACAATTATTATTTTTCGATTGAAATCAAAATTGCTCCGTTCCAATAATTTGACGCATGCAATTCGAAGTTGTGTTTTCATTTCCATTTTTTTAAAACGAATTTTGACCACCCCCGGTCTGCTTTTGCTTTACCTTGAGCTTCAAGCGCAATATGTGTCCTGTGTATGTATGTGTGAGTGTGTGTTGTTACTGCCGCATTTTTATTTCAACATTTTTATCGAATAAAAACGTCAATACAGTTTCAGGACACAATGCGATGTTTCGAATTTGTTTTTCTTCTTCAAAAAAAAAAGATAAAAACACCTAAATGGCTTTTATGAAATGAACGTTTACAATAACAAAATTTGAACAGATGATTGGATTAACGGTGCTAGCGACTTGTATGCCATATTCCATAAAATAACTAAGAGCCGAACAAAAATCCGACAGGACGTGTAGAAAGCACTTCATTATAAAAACCTTTTTACGTTTTGCCCGTTCAAACAAATCGGATTTGATTAGTATTCCCACACAGAGAGAGACCAGCATTTCATCCGGCCCTTCACATGCATATAACAATGAAGAAACGCAATTCTCGAATGCACTCGAGAATATGCATCATCGTATATATATATATATATATACATATATTCAGTAGTCCGATGTTCTACTTTTCTCTCTTCTATGAACTTTTACCTTTATGTGTGAATCCATGCAAACTTAACGCATTGCTTGTTTTTCGGTCAAATTTCGAATTATTTTTCTTTACTTTTTGAAAATAAGTCGTTATTTCCACCATTTTCAATCCAGCTCTTCAAATGCAAGTCGTTCACAAGAATTGAAAGCAATTTAATAATATATTAAGATTAAGATGGACAAAAGTGTCTTTAACCTTTTCTGTGAATTTCAAATTATCATCCACTTTCTAATGGAATATTTTTTTCATATGGGATTTGAAATGAATCAAAAAACAAAATGGTAAAATAAAATGTTTCATGAATGATAGTTAACCATTTTATATTTCCGATAGAAAAATTTAAGAACACCAAAAACTATACAATCGGGTGGTCTCTTTTGTCATCTCGGTATTGCCCGAAGGATTGCCTACAATATTTTCGTAAATGTCTAAGTTTTTCGATCCATAGAAAAGGAAAAAATGAAAAATAGTAGGAGGAATTTCAAGTGTGATTAGAAATACTCATGTCTCGACTATTTGGGGAATAAGAACGTTCTAGGTGCTTATAGCTCGACTAATATGGTAGATACAACCTTCCATACCTTACGTCAACATTTTTGACAAAAAGCATGTTTTCACCATTGAAAATGCTTAAAATTCGTCTCGAGGTGTTTTCCGGGACGAGAAATTGACTGCCAGAGTCCGTTTCATACTAATGGAGTCGTCAGATTTTCGAAAATCCACTTTTCTTATCTAAAGACACTCATAACTCGAAAAATATGATAGATAGAACGGGGTGGTATTCGACGCTGGTCACTCGGAGGGTCATCTTACAGGAATAAAACGACTACCTGTAGCACTGGGATACGTTCTATTTATTACTTAAACTTACTACTATACATTATACTACTTATTACTTATGAATTGTGATATTTATATTCTAACATTCACATTAACATTAACACTAATATTAATAATTCTTAAAACACTATCGTTTGCATATTTATACGACAAGTCAAGTTCATCATAAGTAAATATAAATAATACTATTTATGTTTATTTCACGCTCTGAACTTGACTTCGTACGTGCGACCTTCCTACTTTTATTTATGTAACGATTCAACGTTCTTATGATTTATTGAAATTAGCTTCAAGGGAATTTATGTATTTTATTTAAATATTATTGTTAACTTATTATATTGACCAAAAGGCATCACACCTTTCCCTTTCACGAAAAGAATAAATTCCGTTGAACTTCCTTTGCCCCTAATGAAATGAATTTACAAATCTCCTAAAAATAGAAGATAAATGATTATTAAATAATGTCGTTAACCTATGGTTACATATATTTATGAATTAATGGATGTCCACTGTCTTTAAAAATTGTCTACAATCCTGGCAGGGACGCCATGTAATGTGGTTGTTACGGGGTGGTATTCGACGTGGATCGGCCTCTCAATTGATGGTGTTGCTGGTTCCATACCTATACCTACCCCTTGTTTCAAAATTTTTGGCAAAAAAAATGTTTTCGACATAAAAAATGCTCAGAATTCGTCTAGAGGGGTTTTTTGAGACGAGAAATTGACTGCCACAGTCCGTTTTCGTATAAAATCGTTCCTTCGCCTCCAAAACTAAAGACACTCATAACTCGAATGATATGATAGATAGAACGTTCTAGTCTTCCGCAATCGAGTCAGGGGAAAATTTAACATAACTTGAGTCGATAAATTCGAGCAATTTTCGGACCTTGTAGTGTAATATATATACTATTGCCACCTCATGAGAGAGCAATATAAAATAGATTAAAACAAATACTTAGTGATCGCTTCGATTTATTTCGTTCAGTATAAAAATTGGTGAAAAGCATAATGAATTCTCATATAACTTCAATGTTGCATTTCCATTCATTTATCCCTCATACGTGAGATTGTACATACAAATAATTTAATGAATTACGGCAATTTATACAACTGTAATGTGAAATTAAAATCTAGTGCTGATAAATTATCTCCACATCTACAAATCTCTCGTGTACCATTGTCGCTATAATTTCACACCTTTTTAGTAGGTAGTTTGTGTTGCGAAATCCTGGAAGCCACGATATGACAGCGATTCGGGTTGGTTTGATATTTTCGGTTTTACTGATATTAAACGTTGGCGACGGCGGCGGCGATGGTGGCGGCGGCCGTTAAACGCGTTTAAATATTTGAAATAAATGGTCAGTAATACTTGTTGCAATTTTAAACTGCGAAATTGTTTTCACAGATAAAATGGATAGATTGTACCGTACAAATTGCCAAATGACACTGTGATGATTTGAATTATGGTTTTACCTAAAGCCCTTCAAAATAAATTAACTTTTATTATTACAATCTCAATCTTAACTAAAAGCAAAACATTTACTAGTCACCTTACTATGGATTCCGGGACACACTGGAATAGAAGGAAATGAAATGGCAAAGAGGGGGACTGAAATACCTTTCTGCGGGCCTGAACCCTTTTGCAGAATCAGCCCCGATGTAATATTGGAAGAAATAGGTAAAGCCGAAAAAAGAGAAGATCTGACCATTGGAAAGATCTAGTAGTGCTTATACAATTGAAGACTCTTCTGGGTGACTACAACCTGTTGAGATCAAATGAATGCATAAGTCAAAGTAAAACTGCGCTAAGAGTTTTAACAGGGATCCTAACGGGACATTGTCGTCTGAATGGGCACCTGAAAAAGCTCAAAATAGTGGAGGAAGAAGAATGTAGATTTTGTGGCATGGAAGAAGAAACCTCCATCCACATACTTTCCAACTGCACAGCACCTGGGAGATTACTGGATAGAAGAGGAACATTTACCTAAGTTGAATCCTGCAGACATCCTAAAATTCCTCCGGGAAGTAGGACTAAAGAAACTACTAGTTTCTGAGACTCTCCTCAGAAATTAAGTGGAAGGGGACAATCGATCTTTTAGGTCTCAGTGAATGTCACCCCAAAATACATACAGGGTTATTGGTTATAATTTGACCACCCCTTTATTCCTCTTATGTATACAGATACAAAGAAAAGTTTCAAATAAAAGTTGTGGGAGTATAAATGAATTTTAATAAAATATACTTTGTACACCAGTAGCGTTTTTGTATTAGGGGGTATAAGTACATTTTATTAAAATTTATCACAACTTTCATTTGAAACTTTTTTTTGTATCTGTATGCATAATAGTACATACATACAATCCATTTACTAAAAAATAGATGGCAGAAAAATAAGTACAAGGAAAATCTGTTTTCTTGGATCTGGAAAAAGCCTTTCTTGGACATCCAGTTCACGATTTTATTAGGCGTTCAGTTGAATATTACGTTTTAGTGAATTTAGTTTTGCATAATAAACACACATTTGTAAATCGGAATAAATTAAAGTTGGTAACGTTGTAAATTTGTGCTAAAATTGGCAGTTTCCAAGTTGTGCAGACTCCAGCGAGTGAAGTAAGGGGCGAGAGGAAGTTTTCCGATGCTGCCGTTAATGTTAATTGGAGACTTGTCCGATAACTAATGGGCATCGACCGATCATCTATCCTGCCTTGTCAGTATACTAATTGTAGTTATTGGTTGCAACTATGCCCAATTCCAGTGAAATATGCTACGCTCCAGTTGCTTGTCACAACAATAATTTAACTAAATCAATTCCGGGAACGGCGGCGGCAAGTTTTTCTTTCCTAAGTTTACGCCATTAAACATAACGATGGAAATTAAAGGAGGGGTCATACGATGGGTCGGCCGCCAACTAAATCAGCTAATTGTAATTAGCACAATGAATCGTTATTGATGTCTCACAGGAATTCACTAACGATTGATTATTGGTAGAATTCGGAACCAACATTGCAGAACGTTTGATATACATTCAACACAAAGAACAATCGCCAAATTAATTAATAACATATTGGCGATGAAATACACAGCAATCAGTTAAACAAAATTTCATTATGATCCATCACTAGACCTGAATACGCCGCCCCTATTGCATTTAAAGATAATGTAAATAACAGAAAATCGGGGAAAGGGCGGATATTTTACGCTATTATCGGTTCAAGGAAGATGTTCACCCACCCATTCATTTTTACCCACCGTAATCAATCATAACTTTTATCCTCTACTAGCTATAAAGTTGACAATTATTATCTACGTCTTCTCGCCAACGAAGAAGTTGAATCTCCCTATTAGTGGTTAATAATTTTTTCTATTGATTACCTAGGTCAATGCTGCTCAAGCTTTTGAACAGTAGGGCCAAACCGACGGGTAAGAAATTTTTGGCGGGCCATTAACGATTTTTTAACTTATATATGAAATTAAGTCGTCAATGATCCTCCAAAAATTTCTACGTTTAATAAAACTTGTGTATCTGTATCTGTAGAGTAGGGAGGGTGAGTGTGTAGGCTCACAGCACTTAGACCACATGTGCCCCATTGTACATCCTCCCGAGGAGTTGTCCTCCTAGGTCATTGTCCATCTTGTCCTTCTCAGGAAGGTGGACAGGTCACTAGGAGACATCTCCTTTATATCGGCAGGTGTAGGCCAAGACTCACCGAACACACACTCTCTTATCGACGATAACTCCGGATACTCGCATAAGACATGCCTGACAGTTTCATCTTAATGTTCACACATCCTGCATAGAGGTGTGTCCACTAGCCCCATAGTATGGAGGTGTTTCCTTAATTGACAGTGACCAGTCAGAAATCCTACTGTTAAACGTAGGTTTTTCCTGGTCATCGCCAAATATTTCTTCGGCGCCAGCTTCCCAGGGTCGCCCAGGGTGATCCTGGCAAGACTGCATCCTTTGATTCCATCCCATCTCTTAAGGGATTGAGCATGGGTGTAACGTTTGGCTAGTTCCGCAATTGTCGAAGTCGTTAGGCCGTAGGTGTCACTGGGTCCTAGAATTTTTAGTCCAGCGGCTTCCCTGGCTAAAGAATTAGCTCCGTAAGTGAATATGTTGATCCGAAACTGGATAGGAACTGCAATGCCAGGTCCGTTATTGCAGGAAAGTCTTCTTTTGGCACCAATTTCCAGAAATCTGCAAACTCTTCTGATAAATTTTGTGCTTGCGAAGATATTTTTTCCATGAAAAGTTTTTTTTAAGGCACAATTATTTTGCAGTTCGGTTAGTTCCAACTGAATATTGCCAGGATAACTAATTATTTCAGTTAAATTAATTATAAAAGAGTTTATAAAAAATTTTAATATTTCTTTTTTACTCTCAAAGTCTTGAAATCTATATTCAAATGAATGTAATAAGCATTTAATTTTCGATTCGTACTTAAAATAATCAATATTGGTAATATTAAGATTCTTTATGAAGTCTTTAAGTCGATATTTTCTCTGGCCGCGGGCTATTTAAAATGCGGACCACACATTGGCCCGCGGGCCTGTGGTTGAGCAGTCTTGACCTAGGTCAATAATGAACAAATTCAAATGCTTCGAGAATCCAGAGACACACAAACTTGTGCCAAATATTTCTACATATTGTATCAGATCCATCGGATAAGGGACAATGAAGACTCGATATAAATCCTCTTTTGTGGATTTGTATAATATAAAAATGATGATGGTATCACCATAGACTATAAACGCGTGTGTTCTTTACACATACTAGTGCGAACGAAGGAAACTCATTTTAATTACAAAGATTAAAAAAAATCGCTCAGTGTACGATGAAAGACACAAAAGCGTGCATGATGAATGGCCGCTATATGCAAATCTATGAATAATTCTTACCTATGTGTTGCTAGATAACTATTATAAATATGGGCGTCTACACAGCCGTCATGTAAATTAAACCGACTCAGGAACTAATATATTTTAGTGTTTTAACACTTTTAGCGTTAACCTGCCCGCAGTCGCTATTTATATAGTGATATATCATGACTAATTAGTGACTTGACCTGTCAGATTTCGTTACGTTTCGGCAATCTCGGCCGTAACCACGCCTTCTTTCACTGAATATGACGTCTTAAGTGCTTCAGTATTTATTGCTGGAAAATTTCGTGCCGTTCCCCCGTATATTATCATCTATTTCATTTTATTTTATGTTATCTACATTTTCTTCGTTTGATTTATTTATTGTTATTCATATTTTCACGATAGAATCTTGGTTTGTTTAGATTTTAAAACAGAAGCTAATTCTTTGTTAGATCGATCTGTTACAGGTCAACGTTTTTAACACAACTGAGGTATCAATGGAAAGGTATATACTTCCAAATTCGAAATAATTATGTTCCAATAAACTGTGATAAGTTTGGAGAATTGAATTGAACCGTTCAAGACCTTTTAAGCCAGTGAATATAGAGTTTAACCTCGCACCAAATTTATTTTTATAAGATTAAATTAAATTAAAATCACAAAAAGCTGACAGATTTCGGTAGAGCTTCAGGCGCCAAATGATCTTTGAGCTAAAGGAGAGGTGAGTTGAGTTGAGATCTGAAGAATAAATTCTGTGGCTATTTTGTTGAATGAAATTGAATAAATCGGAATTTCACTTCAAATGGACAAACTACAAACAAAGTACCATGTGAAACAATAAAACTGTAAACACAAAACTGTAAACTTTGCCCGATGGTAATTACTGAAACAATCTGAAATTCCTTAAGATCGTTTACTCAACACTAAGAACTAAACTAGATACAATGTACATGAAATGGATCTTTTTAATCCGCTGGAACGTCTACATTAACTCGAAAATCCCTTTTCGTTGGAATCACGATTATGGATTAATGTATTTATCCCGAGGAAACTTTGTGCTTGGGAATATCGGGAAGCAAACCTGGATTAACATTAAGTTCTATTTGTTTCAAGGTTGCATACCACAACTTTTTCGTGTTAGAAAATATTCATCTTGAATGCATCATCTGCATTAGATACAGTATGATTGTATTTCATTGACCTGATGCTGCGTTTAATTTTTTATGCTCCTTCCCCCGCTGAAAGCTTCTTCATATCTCATTTATTGAGGTACAAGTTTGATCATTAAAAATGAAAGTGGGCTCCCAGACTAAACACCTTAAGCGTGTCTAGTAAGCGATGATGGTTCTCTGCTTCTTTGTGGTTTAAAATTTTCAAATCGATTGTGCTCCTAGAGCTACCGCCCGCACCCGTTTGTGTCGACCCCCCTCTCAGCCCCCTCTCCCGACACCATCGTTATTACTCATAACACTACGGAAACTCCTGTCAAAAGAAAACGGAGCGATATTAGTCTACATAAAAGATTAATTCCTTACGGTTACGTGTTAACGTATTGTATAAATACATCTTTAATTACATTATGTAAAATGCATCATTGATGAGGATCGATAACAGTTTTCCGAGCATTTCTGAATTATAAATAAGTTTTTCTTCGTTTCAAAAATCAAAAGTAGAACACGGAGAGTTAATTAATATTCTAAATTAATTACAACACCAGAACGCCTTTTTTTAAATATAACTGTAAACCGTAATTATTAGGAAATAATAATCGATAATAAGAGGATTTGAATTATATAGACGTCTCGAAATAAAATCACAATTTCATTTGTAATATAAATCGATATAATAGTATATTACGTAACGTGTGTGGTAAGAAGCATTTTACGCTGCACGAATGGAAAAGTTAATTCCGTAATTCGTAACTCGTGTAACGTGTGTACCTGCTTTGGATTGTTCCTCCACTGAAGTCTATGTTGGCTTTGTACCCATTTTTGTATTTGCCCTTGGACTACCTTCTTTGTGGTCCCAAGAGCTGGTTCTGGTCCAACATATGCTGTTGCTGAACTTGTTCATTTCCAGAAATACCGTTATGTCCCGGAACCCACACTATTCTCACTTTAATGTGGTCTGGATGTTACCTTGCGAATTGGTTCCTTCGTATCAGTTCCCGTTGCATTCCTGTATGCAGTCATTCTCGCTTTCGACGTAACCTTCAGAGGATGGCTTCTATTGTCGCAGTCGGGCTGCTACTGATTGCATCCGTCATGCAAAGACAGGTGAACCACTGAAGTTTCGACATCTCCAGTTCAACTTTCCTTTGATCTTTTTTTTTTGACAATCATCTCCGAGGGTTTTTTTATCAGAAATTTGCTGTGTTTCTGTTTTGGCACGTGTCGCCAGTACGAGTGATGTTAGTTCCAGGCTAGATTCACATCCAGGGGCTTGAGAGTTTGCCAGGTTCAACCATTAAGTACCACCATTTCTCCAGAGCTTGTTTCATTAGCTCCGATATAAAGTTAGGGAGCTTCCTCGTTACAAGTATTGTAGAGCACCTTTCTGTTCAGTTTCCATTACAGCTTCCAGGAATTATTCACAGTTCCATGCGTCACAAGATGTAATTCAACTTCATCAATTTTTTTTTCAAATAAATCAGTTTCTGTAATATTTAATATACTCAGCGGAAAGAAAACAGTTCTCATAAAAAAATTAAGGTGCAAAAACCATAAATATTCAGTACAATTCTCGTTCTATTCGAGAAGTCTATGTTACACCGCTCGACTCATATTATTTATTAACAAAGAACATATAATTAGAAGCTCATCACATTTCTTTAATAACAGCCAAGCAACCCCCTTGCATGTATGTTATACCGGTAGATTTGCATTTAACTCGTATTCCCAACTAGTTAATTATTATTTTTTATATCACTAACGTGTAATATATTTACCTCGATACGATACTGTACAACGTGGTATTTAAAAAAAACAACGTACTTAATTAATAATATAAGAATAATAATGGACTCGTTCATGGTTCAAATGAAATAAATTGATAGTGATGGAAGAATGTTGTTTGTGCCTTGAATTAGTAGAAAAACGCAGGGAAACTGTGAAATTTGGACACAATATTGAAATGCTCTAACAGTTATAGACTTCGAGTCCTGGGTACCTCAGTCTCCTGGCTTTTTGAGCTCTTAGTAGAAGAGAAAAGACCTGATGGATATAGGGAAAACGTAGAGAAATGGTTGAACTACTTGTTAAGATGATGCTTTGTACACATGCACACCACTGTGAGGAGCCCTTCTCTCATCGTAGACTTTCATGTTTATCTCGTTCCTAGCCGAATGCCAGTTGGATGGAATCGAGCTATCTTCTTCTTTGTCAGTGTAGCCTCGGTGGTTATTTCTTCAGTGGTCTTTTCTCTTGTTTCTTTTCTTCTGTAATGTGTTTTTTCGCTGCCTCTATAAAGGGCAAGTCTTTAGTCGACGAACTGCAACTAAAGACGACCTTATATACAGAGTTTGTGCTGGCCTAGTTGAAATCGCAACCCCTATGTTGGGTGCTCTGTAGGATGACCAGAGGTGGTCGGTGTGTTTTCTTTGATGGCTTCGTCCATGATTTCTTTCTCGTTGGCTTTTTTGGGCTTCTTTTTGCTGTTCCTTTTGGATACTCTTTATTGATATCACATCTGTCAAACCCATATCCTCGTTTCCTTTTACTTCATGGAGGGATTCTGTTTTCTATGGCTTTCTTCGGCTTTGTTTGTCTTTCTGAATTCCTTCCATTTATTTTGTCATGTTTCCATGACAATCCTCAGTCTCATCATTTTTTGGTCCATTCGCTTTATGGTTCCTTTCAGTTGTTTAATTTCTTTTTCCTTCTTCGGATTCTCTTCAATGCTCTATACAGTTCCATTGAAGCATTATCGATTAATTGTGGAGCAGTTGTACACTTTCTGAAGAATTAAAATCATGAAAGATCGAAACTGTAACTGTGAAATTTATTATTAAAAACAAGTCGGTATATTCTAATATACACAGTAGAGTATGTCATTTACTTTGGAGTAATAATTACATCTTTGATGAATAATTTCCAATGAGCTTTTTAGCATTCGTTTTCCAATCGACTTGGAAATTCCTTGGTCTGTAATTAAAAATGAAATAATTATTGCGCGTTTGGTGCAACAATCAATGAAAACTAACTTTTAAATAACTAGCAATTATCGATTTAACCCGTTTTTAATGAAGTATTAATGATTTATGGAAATAATGGGATTTTTTTTATGTTTTATTGGAAAGGGTTAACTGCTCTTTCAAGGTAGTAGTAGATAGATCAAATGGACGTCCTCTTTGACAATTATAGGTCAGGAATGTTTTACTCTATTTTGGGACATCTTCAAAGCAAACAGAGTCCATGTTCAGTATGTATAAGCTTCTTGCGTTCATTTCTGCGGACTCTCGGATGATTCAACGTGCTGACGTTGTCTGGAAGATGATAAAACAGTAGAACATACTTTTTGTCTGGGCTCCAATAAGGAATCTTATGTGTGTTAGGGTCTATCTCTCGTCCCCAAACTTGAAATATTCTTCACCAAATAAACTCATCGGTTTTGTCAAGAAATGTGAATAGGAGTGAACTACGATAAACTCTTGCAGTTGAGAACTTGATAAACCTACTCACCACAATCCTGACCTAACCTAGAACTCCAAAGAGGTACACTCTTGCTTTGATGAAGTGACTATCTTGTATAGAAACTTCTACATTAACAATAATAACAAGATAGAGACTTACATAATTTTTTTAAATAACCCTTAAATATAGAGGTTGTCTCAGGAGTCAAAAGGGTAGACAATATCCAACTTTAGAGGCGTTTAGTTGATTTCCATTTACCATGTTTTTGAGAGAAACATGTTCCGATTTTATTGTTATGTTATAATTTTCATATTCATTGTATTTTCGACTGTAAACACTTATTTCAAAATGTCCTCCACTCAATTTAGCTTATTTATTTCATATTGAGTCACGACTATTATATCAATTGTTTAATATTTACATTTTACACGGCCACACTACATTATAGACCCGGCTGGATTGAAATTGAGTTGATAAAATTGGTCAGAATGGAAAGAATCGTAAAAATATAAATTTCATTGCATAGATTTATTATAAAAGTGTGTCAACAACGATTTGAGATGAAAATTTGACAGCTAGGCGAAATAGATAATGAGAGGCATAATACGCAGGACAATACAGAACACGTGTAGGTTAAGAATGTGCCAATCAAAACATACTAGGCTATTCGAGACACAGATTTCGCATACGTGTGTGCTTCGCGAGATAAGGATCTTCCATGCAAGCAATGAACACTAGTGTCGAAGGAAACTAGGACTGAAAATTTTTTCTTTGCTTCTTTCTCTACTTGTTTTTGTATTGGAGAATCTTCATTTTTTTTTTAATTTCCGCATCAACCATATTGGTTATTAGCGGTGGAACAGCGAATGATTACTCTGTACATAGGTTAGTTGAACAATACAATAATTATATTTGGTATAGAAGCTCAGAATCCTTTAAAAACTGTATTCAACTTTGAACACTGCACTCCTTGAACACTACACCTAAATTGTTCGGTAGGTGATGCTGTAACCTTGCGACACTATATAGCGGACACTCAATCAAAATATGTTTTATTGTGATGGAATGCTCACATACTTCACAATTCGGTTGACACTCCTTTGACAGTAGATATTGATGGATGAGTCTGCTATGTCCTAGACGTAGTCTAGTCACTACAACTCAATTTTTTCTTTATATCAATTTTGAAAAGATGTTGGAATATAATCACGATCACCTACATCTTTTTTTAACATTTTTTTAGGGAACAAAAATAAGTAGACGGAAAAAAATTATTTTTCTTACAAACTGGCCTAGTCGATATAATATAGAATAAATTGCAATGATCTAACCTAAATTTAATCCATTGTCGACTACCCACATGTTTTAATTGAGTGTTGTTTTCTGTTTCACGCTGGATTTTGATATCATTGTATGAGAGAGATATTTAAACAATTTGTTAATTGTTCCATTTTATTACTACAATATAAACGTACTAGGTATTTGTTAACTGGGAAAGTGAATGAATTTCTTTACTCTCAAGTATTGAATTTTAAAATAAAAATTAAAAAATCATACTTTAAATTAAAACAATTTTTGTGACACTGTCTTTTTGAGGTATTTAAGGCATTTACAATGAAAGTAGCGCCATCTATGTGTTAGGTCAGGGAGTTTTCATCTCCTGTCTTTGAGACAGATCGAATAGAGGAGTTCATTCTAAGAGTGGCCAACAAAAGTGTTTTTTTCTGACAAGAATGACAAGAATGACATAAGATTTTTGCATGTTTTTTATTAATGCTATATAAAAATAATGAATACATCTCCGAAGCGTATATCTTGAAATTTAAAATGACTTTTCAGCTGAATACTCAACATATCGGTGGCCAATAACTCTAGGAACTTTTGGCAAGTCACCATTTCATTTCTGTTATTCTGTCACTAGTTATGTCAAATGTCAGTCATATTTATTTTTGTTGATATTCGTTTAATTGTGTATGTCCATTTTCGATTATATTTTTGTAGCATTTCTAGTTAGTTGTATCTCTATTCTTCTAATTACCTTTTCCACTGACATCTGACACAACTAGTGACTTATAACAGAATGGAAATGGTGACATGCCAAGAGTTTCTAGAATTATTGGCCACCGATATGTTGAGTATTCAGCTAAAAACTCATTTTAAATTTCAAAATATACGCTTCGGGGGTGTATTCATAATTTTAATAAAGCAATATAGATGTTCGCAATGATAAAAAACATGCAAAAATCTTATGTTTTGAAGGGTAGACCTTAACTGTCATTCTTGACAGAAAAAAACACTTTTTGTTGGCCACACTGACCTTAGAATGAACTCCTCTATTCTTATCAAGAAGCCTAGATATTTCCCAACGCCTCGAATATTTGGAAAATGTTACTGAGCGAGTTTCAAAACGGACAATAGGATAAGATCAAAAATGTATTGAAGAATTTGAATCTTTTTTTAGCTGTGGTTTGAACCAACATTACGATTGCACCTGTACAAAAAAACTATTAACATTTCTTAATGATACATTATAATTTAAATGAAGAAATATGGAGAGAGTAATGACCTGAGGAAATATTAAATAAAATATCCTAATGTTTTCACACCTACTGAGTAATTACAGAACAAGATATTATATACCATAAGATATGTACATATGTACAATGTCTGACTATATATACTGTAATAATACATATTCACTATTATTGTATGAATAACTCGACTGCGGTATACGTACGGTGTATATTTAGCCTTGAGGTGTGATCGAAATGAGGGCATATTATGAATATAAATACGTTTTCTTAATAGAATCTTTGAAATGAAGAGACGATATGTTAAATGAATGTATTCTGCATTAATATTACCGGGCATTTCGTATATGTATACAATACAAAGGATTTAATCTTATTCCTCCCATTTAAACACTACCATTTAAAATACCGAGAAAAAATAAATCAAGATGTAATGAGTCAATTAAAAAATAGGTCCGATGAGATCTTTTTTATTTAGTTCAGTAAAAAGTACTATAGTGGAATTCATATTGAGATGACAGTATACAGGGCTGCCAATTTTAATACCTTAAAGAAGCAGGGCCGTCTTTACGAAGAATACCAAAGTAAGAAAATGAAATAATTGCCGAGTCATCAGTTTCCCATTTTTTCTTTCTTCTGAATATCTCCATCTTCAAACGTTCAGCCTTTCAGCTTGATTTTTGGTGAAATAGTCTATCTATTTTACGCGAAATTCATAATTATGAAATGTCTTTAAATAAGATCGGACAAGGCACCGGCGGATCTTCTCTTATCGTTTGTAGACATAGCAAGTTTGGAACTGTGCAGTAATCCTTTGATTAAAATCTTTTTTAACGGTTTAAAAACAAGAGATGCCGTTTTATCATAATTTTTTCCTATATAATTCAGATATTTGTCCAGGGTGAATCCTTAAGTAAAATTATTAAATTGTATTTATTGAGCTGAACAGATATCCTTATAAGCTTTTTTGTCACATTTTCTTCCAATACAATATTGTCCCAACCTTTATTCTATATTTAAACAAATTAGCAACAATTGATTTCGTTGTATATATTATCAAACTTGATTGATCTGCTCCTCAGCAAAATAAATTATCGAAATATATGGCTAGCGTTTATATTTGGATTTGAAATGAAAAATCTAACACTGATGTTATATCGATATATGTAAAATGGAAATCCTTCCTACAGTTTTTAATCTCGCCCATCTCCAATAAATAATTACGAACGAAAAAAAAAATCGAAACCATATTTCATGTATGGTTTTGAACGTTATCATCGGAAAGACAGATTACGAATTACTTTCTCGCAGATAGTATTTTGTTACGTGTCGGCCACCGCACATAGTCCGTTACGGGAAAAAAAAAAAACAGGGCGTAATCGCAAATACAGATCGAAAAGATCCATTATTCCATCTCTCATTAATCAAACTGGTCCATACGTAAATTTAAAAATCTCGTTAACGAAATATCTCTTGTGTTGTATTTATTGTGAATATAAATTGTGTATGGATGGACGGAAGGGTTGCTATATGTTTTTTTTTTTTGAATTCTATAGTGATAAAATTATAATTGTGACGCTTTTTAGACCAAATTACACAGTCAGA
>CAJUYG010000037.1:210262-253809 GCA_910591675.1 Galerucella calmariensis | reverse complement strand
TGAAGGTTATGAAAAATGTGACGTTACCTAACGTCAAGGAGTGACGTCAAGTGTCACATTTGATAGCGGAATTAGATAAATAAATTTTTCTACAACCACTATGCAAAACCAGAAGTAAGTGAACTATTTGTTTCAATGGATTAATTATAAAAACAATTTAAGGAATTATGAACCAAGATCATGCCAAGATCAAAATAATTTATCTTTTGAGTTGTCCAATTCGGACATTGATAATACTCCAGATATTATCGAAAAGGCTCGAACTGCAACCTAAAATTTGTTACCTGAGGTTTCAATACAAAATTCTTCAAACCTTACAATTAATTATGATATGATTTTTCTATTCATTTTCATATTGTAAGCGCTCTGTATTCAAAGTTTAAATGAAATAACTATATAAATGACTGTATTTCTTTCATTAATAAATGCGGTTGTAGAAAAAATATTGTGTACAACTTGTACGCAAATCACTTTTCCCACGAGCGCAGAAGTTTGTGGCACGAGCAAATCTAGCGAGTGGCGCTTTGCGCACTAGTTGTACAAACTACTATTTTACAATAATGCGTGAATGAATAATTTTTAAAAATATTTTAAACTTGTGAAAGTGTCTACAAATATATTTTCTCCTCGACTAAATAATAACGCACAAATTATTTTTACATATTTAGCTGCATAATGATATAAATTCTTCACACCAGTGAATAAAAAGAACTCACTCTCGTTAGCCAATCACATTCTATTATTTTCAGAATTCACGCTAAAATGAATTAAAATGAATAAATCAAATCGTCTCTTTAAAACGTCAAATACCTAAGAGAGCAAATTGCTTCTGACAGCGCGTCGTTTGAAACGTCAAAATAATTATAAAATCATAATTTTACGTATTATAAGAGAAAAAAATGGACAACTCGGATGATTCCAAAACTCACTCGCTGCGCTCCCTCGTTTTGGAAACTTCATCCGCGTGAATAATAGCCATCATTCTGCACTCGTTGAAGAATATACTATTCTTGCTGCGTTACACAATTCAACAAAATTACCTAAGGTACATTGAACCCACCAAAGGGTAATCGAAAAAAATATATTTGTGCACCATCTCTACTCCTGCAACCGTCCACACAATACATTTGCGGCCTTTTATTTTCGTAAATATCCCGTAATAATAGTTGAATAGTTCATAGCATAACATGCTGGCAAGAGACAACGAAGTGTCTCTAATATGGGTATGGGAGTTTTATGACCTTTCTGCACAAAATCAAAAAAGTGGACTCAGATAACTGTGTGTACTGTGCTCAGAGGGATGATCCCGAGCACACAATATGTAGTAACAGGTGGCACACCCAAAGACAAGAGGTGCAAATAGGAATGGCGAGACCAGTATCCACAATGGGTCTGTTAACATGGATGTTAATAAGCAAGGGGAACTGGGAAGTTGGTGAAAGGTTTATCACTGGAATAATGGGAAAAAAGGCGGAAGACGAACGGCAGGGCGAGAGATAAGGAGTACAGTCAAATACAGAATCTGATGGTCTGATGTAATGTCTTATAAGACGGTCATGGACCATGGGGGTATTATCGTTTCTCGTAAGGGGTGGTTTTAGTGAGTATAAGGAGTCTCACACCATCGGGGAAGGGTAGAACCTGTACCCGGTGCGCATAAAGCATTTCCACCTAACAAAAAAAAATGGGTGCTGTCACATAGCAGGAAATGAAATGGCAGACCAGCTACTTAAAGAAAGTTCTAAAGGAGCCTTCACAGGTCCGGAACCGTTTTGTGGAATCACAAAGGATTACATAAGAGGGGAAGTCGGGAACTGGCTATTTAAGGAACACCAACTCAAATGAAGGCTGACACAAGGACACCTCCATACTAAGAATCTACTGAATAAGTTTGACAAGGAATTCTCGTCCAGCCTGTTGGAGCTGGGTAAGAGGAATTTGGAGGCAGTTACCGACCCGGTGACTGGACACTGTACCCTGAGGAAGCATCTGCACACAATGGGCAAAGTTAGTGAGCCTATGTGCAGAAAATGTGAACTTTACGATGAAACACCTACCTACTCACATACTCTGCTTCTGTGAGAACTTGCAAGGGCTCAGACGGAAGTACTTTGGAGGGGAAATACCTCAACCATCACAACTACTGAAGATCCCTCCAGATAAAGTGTTGTCCTTTATAGAAGACACAAAGCTTCTGGAATTTAGGGAATAGCAACAAATTTTAAACTAGTGCAAAATGAGTCTCAAGTGGATAGAATATTTAAAGCAGTAGATGCCAATGATATTTTCTTGAATAAAACTATTTATATTTATGAAATAATACAAAACAGAATTCCATTAGACAGGAATCGGTAACGGAGATGATTTCTCCAGCATGTTCGAAACGTACCTCGAAGGTAATTGAATAGTAACTAAGAAGACGGCGCGGGCGTGCTATTAATAAATTGTACCTAATCTACATTTACATATCTCTATTGTCATAGGATAGCAAGAGTAGGATAGTTTAATTAGTTCATAAGTTTCCTCGATTTTGAGAATTTCCAACTCCCTCTAACCGTACCGAAATACTCCTTCTCTTTCGCTCACTTTCCAAGTTTATCCAATCAATAGAAACACCCAAGTTTAGTTAAGTTCAACGTTTGTTATATAAACAATGTGCACCTATACCATGCAATAACAACGGAACAGGTTATTTATCTTATAACTCATGTAAGGGGCAACTTTCGACTCTAAACCCAAAACAATTCTCACACTTCGGATATTTCATATTTGTGTTAACCGTTTTGTTATTGTTGTTGTTGTTTGCTCAAAAGATATTATTATATTAGTTGGTGCATGATATCGAATAAGCAGCGCTATTCAACATAGTAGCCATGGAAAAGTTGGTTAATAATACACCAAATACACAATTTCAGTCTTGTAAAATCGAAAAGTCCATTGTGCTCCTCTCCTTCTACTTAGTTCCTGAGAAAAGTCTCATATGTATTGAGTGTGTGAAACGTTTTCAGATCTAACTGATGCCACATCTGTTCTAAAGGGTTAAATAAGCCGCAATACTGTGTGGCACATATTTTTAGCAAGAGTATCACTAACATATTCTTTTGCGATATTGAACGCTGCTAAAATTTGTATGAGATCAGATTTTTTGTACGAATCTTCAAAATATAGATCATTTTTCATTAAAAACTCTTGAATTCCCGTTTTCTTAAACAGAACACAAAGTCAGATGCTGCAAATGTAATAAGCATATATAAGGATGGCTCAAAAATGAAAGATTGCTCAGGATGTGGAGTTTACTCTGTAGCACTAAGCCTAAGGATTAAGTGGGAAATGGGAAACAATACCAGCGTGGTTCAAACAGAACTGGCTGGTATCTCAATTGCCACAAAAGAACTAACCAGAAAAGGAATTTCTGGCAAAAACATAACAATCTGCACTGATAGATGAAACTGTCAGGCATGTCTTATGCAAGTGTCCGGAGTTATCGTCTATAAGAGAGTGTGTTCGGTGAGTCTTGACCTACACCTGCCGATATAAAGGAGATGTCTCCAAGCGACCTATCTTCTGTCTACCTGGGAAGCACTGGATGTACGATGACCTAGCAGGACAACTCCTCGGGAGAATGTACATTGGGTCACATGTGGCCTAACTGCTGTGAGCCTACACTCACCTTCCCCACTCTACAGATACAGATAACTGTTTACTTTGGAACGAAATATCCTGCATCGAAGCATAATTGGGAATTAATTCTAATACGATAGTGGATCCTGCTAAAGCCTAAATGACTTCCTCTCTTTGCTAGTTAATCTGCTACATAATCTATTCCACTTTCTTAAGGAAAGTCAAAAGTTTGCTTCACGCATAGTAATATTTTCATGCCGAGCATTTCCCTTTCCATTTTCAACTGTTACCTTCGGACCACCCTGTATATTTGCTTGGTGTAACAATAAAACTATTCATGTTAATTATTACTCGTTTAGATTTGGCGTAAAGTCGTCGGGTGTAGTTTGTTGGGGGGTGTTTCGCGTGTCTGTTTATACGACTCTGTAATCAATAGTAATGTAGCATGCCCTTCGCTCGCTAAGTCTTGACTAATAACTATTAATATGTCTTACTGCCATCACGATATATCAAACACACCCTTTCCTTGACTGTTTCCAATCAAATTCTGATATAATTCTCAACTTGGAACACACTGACAGCCCCCGATTTGCAATTAAAACTCGGCTGGGGTATTCGGCTACGTAATTTTCGAGTTGTTTTATTGCTGTACACACTCTTTTACATGGACGAAGACAAATTCATCTTCATCGAATACCATCACAATATATTTCATACAAGTAAGGTACCATCTTGTTAAATGGAAGTGATACGCCTATGGATTACTAATGCTTTATTATTTTCATACTCTCTTATTCATAAAAATAGACTGTAAAAACCTACATCGATTGTTTGAATGTTTTCTTATCATTTATATTTGAAAGATGTAGTCATTAACAATAAAATTATGGTAATAAGGCAGGTGGTACCAAAAAAATTCAAATTGTTAAAATTTAATAAGATAATTGCACGTTACAATGAAGACGACACAGGTAGAATGAAAGTCAAAATATATTTCCATATAAATTTATTGATACCGATTATAATAATAATAAAAAAAATAAAAAATAATATTAATGATTGCTAGAAAATAACAAAATTATATGTTTAATTGTATTGCCGACGAGGAAAGAAGGCACATAATTGTACCGGGAACATTAAATAATTGTATATAGGTTCATCCGACAGACTTTTAGATTGCATGCTATAGGGGCACCATTAAAGTACGAATGAGAAGCTTAATTGATAAAATTCAACTGTATAAAAGATTACAGTCAGGTTCAACAACAATTATTTAACATCTACGTAGTTATTACCGACCATCAGTCAATGGTTGATTTTGTTATATTTGCTCCCCATCCTACGAAATTATTGTGCAATAGATCTATCTTTCTACCTCTCTCTGTTTCTCGACGTAATAATAATGTTATTATAAGCAATCAATCATTTCGATATGTTAACTTGTAAATAAAATAAAAATACACGCAAATTATATACCTACTCTTTTCACTTCATAATAAATGACCTCAATTAATCTGCAAAACATTCCCACTGTTTCAATATTTTTTTTATTTTAGTTGTTCCGTTAAATCACTTTTCATTTCTCGCGTTCATGATTCAAATATCTCCTCTGTGCCCGATATAGGAACTTTAAAAATCAACAGACGCCATTTCCCACCAGTAGTTAATAATGACAGATAATGACGGTGTGCTCTAACTAGGCCAGTAGTCAGGAGGATTTTCAGTACTTCTAATAGAGGAGTTCAGTCCAAGGTCAGTGTGGCCAACAGGAGTGGTTTTTCTGACAAGAATGACAGTTAAAAGATCTACCATTCAAAATATAAGATTTTTGCAAGTTTTTTATCATTGCGAACATCTATATTGCTTTATTAAAATAATGAATACACCCCCGAAGCGTATATATCTTGAAATTTTAAATGACTTTTTAGCTTAATACTCAACATATCGGTGGCCAATAACTCTACGAACTTTTGGCAAGTCACCATTTCATTTCTGTTATTCTTTAACTAGTTATGTCAAATATCAATTATATTTATTTTTGTTTATATTCGTTTAATTGTGTATGTCCATTTTCGATTAGATTTTTGTAGCATTTCTAGTTAATTGTATCTCTATTTTTCTAATTACTTTTTCCACTGTCATCTGACATAACTAGTGACAGATAACAGAAATGAAATGGTGACATGCCGAGAGTTCCTAGAATTATTGGCCACCGATATGTTGAGTATTCAGCTAAAAAGTCATTTTGAGTTTCAATATATACGCTTCGGTGGTGTATTCATAATTTTAATAAAGCAATGATAAAAAACATGCAATAATCTTATGTTTTGAAGGGTAGACCTTAACTGTCATTCTTGTCATAAAAAACCACTTTTAGTTGGCCACACTGACCTTAAACTAAACTCCTTTATTGTATCATTTTCTTTCCATCTGAATCCTTGTGAGTAGGTATCCCAATTTGTGTACATGTTTTCTCAGAGAGTGAGCAACGACCAGGTCGGTCACCGAGTTGCCCTGTTTCAATAGCCTGATTGAGAGTTTCTTGTTTTTCTTGTTCAGTGAATTCTTTGTATGGAAGTGATCTTTTGTCAACCCCCATTTAAATCTGTGCTCTTTATATAGCCAGTTGAAATCCTCTATAACAGAGACTGTGTTGTCTTGCCAGCCTATTTATTAATGGATTCTTCACCAGACTTAGTGGTTGGATTGCTTGTGGTAAAGGAGTAAGTAAGTTAGGTGAGCCTGGTTTCCTTGATGGTAATTATTTCCAGGAGTGTTCTCCAGATCAGTCTGAAATCAAGATGTCAGTTGTCACATACTTGCCGCAACTTAAATGTCCAATATCTTCATTTTAAATCATCACTTAATAATGACAGATGTCAGTTGTCATATACTTGACGTAACTTAAATTGCCAGATTGTCCAACTACTTTTTAAAGTTTAAAGTTTCACCAACACCATGTTTTTATAATTTATTTCAAATAAATTATTGCATATACGTTACTAAGTCTGTATCGAAATTTGTTTATCAAACGCTGCTTTCATTTCCTGCTATTAAAAAGGACTCCATTGAAAAAAAAATCCATCCTTCAACTTTAGATTACAACGCAAATGGCTATAACACAATATAAATGTAAATACTGGCTCTATATGTAAATAACACATGGCCGGCTTTTTTTTTTGTTTTCTGTTAATGTAATTATTCTTTGGGTTTTTTTTTAATTGTTTTATGCCGCATTAACCAACAGCGTTGTGAAAGGCAAATATTGTGTAAAAATGAAAAAAAAGTGGTGAATAAATTATTGTAAAGAATTAAAAATATGCTATGGGTTTATCGAGAAATTTGATTGCTTAGCTCAACTTTGTTTTCTGTGAGTGGTATTTTTAGGCGACAATAACCCCTTCAAGTTGAATCATCCCAAGGAAGTTGATGATCTGTAGAGGAGTACGTCTATCTACATCCTTGAGCAAAATCGTAGATCCTAAGGTCTGTAGTCTTACTCTCTCGACAGCAATGCTGTATCACAGAATGTATTCCGTCAATTCCTCTTGGTTTTATCCACCAGACCTATTTTGATCAATTTTCGATAAGAATTCCAGTTAAAGACCTGATCTCCTCCTTGTACATGTTCGGCAAGACTTCTTCTCTAAGGTCTTTCAATAAAAGTCTTTAATTGCCTTAATCCTGGTATCTCAGTCCAGCAGGTTCTTGCTTTGTGGCTTTTTACTTGATACATGTTAAGGTACTTTGTTGCTTTTGGTATTCCTAAAGGATCCATCCACATCCCGCAATGTTTTTGAGTTTTCCCACTTTAGATCAAGTTCATTGTTTATGTTTACAAGCTTTGAGCTCTGCAGAGGAAGTGTAGGTGAATCTAAGTATTTGAAGTATTCACAAAGCTGCCAATACCTCTAAATCTGCCGTATATTTAATTATAATAGATAGATTTAGATGATTTTATGGAGTAAAGTAATTTCCCTTTTTTTCGTAACATATTAAATGGACTAATTACAAGAAGGTTCCATAAATCACGTCAATTTGTCGGCTTATTTGTCACGACCAATATCGAGGTTTTAGCCGATATGAAAAACGGTTACTTGTTAATATTAACGTCAAACACTTGTCCACGGTTGCCATCGATATAACATAATCCGAGGCGATGCTTTCCCTGCTTTTGTCTGAGCGTTTGCTGAGGCGATCAGGACAAAGCGCCTGATGCCGCTCTCTCGACAACTGCTCCCGGCTTTTACGGTGTATTTTACTGCTTAACTTTGTGTACTATGTATATCCCGACCCTTTCTCATCATCCCTTCTCCCTCACGGCATTGTTTGTCTGTCCCGCTCATCTTTCCGGTCGACATTGAGGTATACAGGAAATATGGTTAATGGCAAATCAAAATATTTCATAAAAAAAAATGCTGAAGCCAAAGTTATTCATACCGTTAAAAGTGTCAATCAATATTTCTCGCTAGCTGGAAAGAATATTATGGGTATAATACAATGGGGTCATTTTTTATTTTGTCTTCAATAGCCCATTTTAACTAGGTCTGAAATACGTATAAATTAAGCGCTTTTTAAGTTACAAATAAACCTTAGATTATTCATTTTTATTACTGGTAAATTCGATAAGTTCTAAGCAGCTTGATATTTTTTATTATTCTGTAACCTATGTCGCCACAAAAAAACGTAGTATTAATTTCTTTTTCTTCTTTTCCAGGTAAGATCAGTTTATACTTCATCAAAAAAGTAGTAAGTAGATTTTTTATAATGCAAAAACTGTGTGTTATCTGCACACAAATTTCCTACACATACTCTTGAGAATACTTGCATTTTTGACCACTTGGTTCAAAGACATATTAGAGAGCCATTAGATATTGTCTTAAATAATGAAGCTTCTAAGATCTCCTCAGACTAGAAGTCCGGGAATTATGAATAAATACACATTTGCCTGCTCCTTCAAGTAGTACTCACACAGGTGGACTCCCAGTCTTCCATTCACTCAATAAACATTAAACAGATTAACTAATAACCTTCTTGTACAAAACCAACATCAAAACGCGATCATGATTTAATATCTTTCTTACGTTGGAATAACTGGCAATGAAATACCATCTACCAGCAACCAAACAAGTACAGTCAAAGTCAAATGGAACGTACCAGATAAACGCCAAAATTCATAAAAATTCGATTAGTTTCAATGATATGGTAAACCTTCGCTAAAATGTATTAGAAATACCTCAATTGTGACCTAGAAAATGTAGATCTGTTTGATGTGGATAGCAGACGTTTAAATAATGCAGTCTCAACCTAATATAGTTGTGAGTTCCATTTGACTTTGACTGTACCTCAACCCAAAGTTATGGCAAGGCTTTTTTACATGACCTACGTTGTCTACTAGGTTTTATAGCAGACCACTGTTGTCTAAAACTCCCTCCTTTACGAGATCCAACTCACTTTTGGTATCCCATCATTCTCAAACCAACAAAGGAGAGACAATCGAAGTCTTTATACAGACACAGACCAAATTTTAAGAGCAGCATGCAAAAATTCCTCGGCCGATCCGTAAAAAAATATAATGTTATCATCTTCTGTTAACAAAAGAATAATAATATGCACGAATAAATTCATTTCCACGTCCATCATGTTACTTTTAAATCTCATTTACATGATAATATCAACATTTATCAATTATACAACATGTAATTAGAATATCCACCGGCGGCAGCCGAAAGAACTTAACCTAAATTTTCTCAGTTTCATGCATAATTTAACTCGTTGTACATTTCCCGATCGTAATTATTATCATGGTTGTTGTTGAAACTTTTTCCTCCTTGTGTGAAAAAGTAACAAACAACGCATCCATTATTTATAGAATATCTCTTGAAAATAGTGTCATAGTGGATCGATCTATTTTGTCTACTATTCTCACTTGGTTGATTCATTCTCAGAAATGGTAGATATGGACATAGGAGTTCCACAAGGCTCCGTTTTGGGGCTATTACTTTTCCTGCTGTACATTAATGACATAGTGATGCATGTTGTAAGGTGTGAAATTAAATTATTTGCAGATGACACTATGCTATATTTTGCTGGTAGTGCAGATGAAATAGAGAAATATTTAAATGAGGACCTAACTAACATATTTGAGTGGTTATGTCACAATGGTTTGAAAATTAATATTCAGAAAACCAAATTTATCATATTGGGGAAAAAAGGCAATATCAGTAAAATTAATAAGTCATTTAACAATGATGTAAGGGTTGAGAGAGTATTTAAGTTTAGATATTTGGGGGTAATGTTAGATCCAGAATTAAATCTACATGAGCATTGTAAGTACATAGAAAGAAAAATTGGAACTAAAATATATTTCCTAAATAGAGTGGCTAGTAAAATTTCTAAATTTGCAAGACTGACTATATACAGGTCAATCGTGTCGCCCCATATTGACTATTGCATTTGTTGATATTTATTTTTAAACCTAAGAATAAGAAACTACCGAGTTATCTTTATGACCAGATGACATATATTTCGGACATGCATGCATATAACACAAGAAATAGTGAACTTGTATGTTGGTGCTGACTACGTGGGTATTGACTCGCTGTTTAGTTCTGGGCTAGTATTATTTAATAGCTTACCAAATACACTTAAACAGTGTCATACGTTGGGATCATTCACAAGACAAATAAAAGAATACGTACGTGCAAATGTCCCGATTAAATGAGACTTTTTATATTATAATAATTATATTCGAAAATGTTTTTAAAAAATTTGTATTTTGAGTGTTTTTTTCATTTCTTTTAATTACGTTTTATCTTTAACTGTTTATATTATATACCATTATATACTTTTTTTACTTATACATGTACAAGAGCAAGTTCTGCTAATATAGAGTGTTAATAACGCGTCTGTAGATAACAATATTATCCTGATGTGGGTTAAAGGACACGACAGGAGTAGAGGTAATCGCATTGCCGATTCTTTAGCCAGGGAAGCGGCTGGACTGAAAATTTTAGGACCCAGCGACACCTACGGCCCAACGACTTCGACAATTGCGGAACTAGCCAAATGTTACACTCATACTCAATCCCTTAAGAGATGGGATGAAATCAAGGGATGTAGTTTTGACAGAATCACTCTGGGTGACTCTGGGAAGCTGGGGTCAAAGAAATATGTGTCAGTCATGTGCCATACGAGCTTCCGTAGTAGTTATCGTCAATGAGAGAGTGTGTGTTCCGAGAGTCTTGGCCTACACCTGCCGATATAAAGGAGATGTCTCCTAGTGATCTGTTTACCTTGGACGTCAAAGAAATGTGTTGAATACTCCTTCGGAAAGAAGGAGTTTTCAGTCAGTACTAACGTTGGAAATGACCCAAGCAGAGAACGTCAAAAAGGCCAGGCACACCAAATATCACTGAATGATTAGAAATGATTCTTCAAGTTATTTTATACTGCTATGCTTACCACTTGAGCTTCTTTGTGTTGTCGAAAGCCAACGGTATATTTTATATGACGAATCAAGTATCAAAAAGAAACTATTCTAATGCTAAAAGTAGCAAAATTGCATTATGTATTTCTTCCGACTGGATTTGCTTTTTTTGCTAGTAAAACTCAATGTCGCTTCCCAAAAATTAACATTAATTGCAACCAAAAGTTGTTTAAACTAATTTTCTGTAATTCTAACACCGAAAACGAGTTTTGCATTTACACGTCTGATTCAATGAGATTTATACATACATACATATCTGCAATATCAGTTTTAATTATTTTCCGGCGATAAGTTTGGAACTTAGATTTATTCGAGTGAGAGAGAGAGAGAGAATTATTTTAACTGAAATTGTTCATACCTACCTAGAATTTGAATGCTTTGGGAGCTTCGAAATAATTGGACCGCAAATATAACTTGAAATATATAATTTTATTGCATGACCGATCATGACCAAGTTAATTAATTTCCGCGTAACGACGAGCTATTCTATGAATTTAATTAATTTTGACATAAGTTCAAATTTCTAATTAATTAGACATATGTTCGTTCAGTAGACACTAGCTTCGATAAGGGTTTACTATAATCTCTTTTTCGACGTATAAATAATTGAAGATTGTTGGATAAAATAAAAAATATATAAAAAGTCAAAGGTTGAAAATAGTACATTATACAACAAGGTAGTGAAGACTATTATTATCAACCGAGCACCAAGATGATTTCGCGAGGGGTCTTGCCCCGAGCGGAATAAGGTGCGAGGTAAATGTCTTAGGACAAAAATTGAAAATAATTCACAAACGCACCAAATACATTGAATTATTTAATAATAAAAAAATGAATTTCTCAGATGTCTTTTCTCTGGTAGGTACTCTAAAGCGTTAAGAAATATAACATTTTGGTTCCCTTCCAAATGATCTAATATAAAGGTCCTGGGGATTATAGGAGTATTAAAAGGATAGGTTTTGTGCACTTTCCAGCAAGTGCAAAGTTGTAAGAAAAAATACAGATTTTTGATTCAGAACTTGTTTGTACAATTTTCTTCTAATAAAGAAAAAGTTTTTTAAACAAGGTAAATCGTAACCGCCATCTTGTTGATATCTTGATAGGTTAAAACCAGTTTCATGCATATCCATCAATTACCACTTTTATAAAACTTTCTTTACTTATATGTAGAATAATTGCATACAGTACGTGATTATTTTCCCCTTCCAAAATAAACATACATTCTTGGCGAAGCAATAAATTGTTGGAAAGGGGTGGTTTGCCAGGGCAAAAGCAACAACAATTAGTAATTATTAGTAAAATTGCGTGCTGGTGGTGATTATACTTCAGAATGAAAAATCAGGTTACTCTGGTATGGGCTAATAGACTAGGCAATAATTATAATAAATTTAAATTGTTATTTTGTGGAGGTGATTACCGAATTTATTCCATTTGGATGTTGCACACTGTATGTAAGAAAATAAAAAATATATGTATATAACTTCTTCTTAAAAAAAATTCTAAACTTTCGATATCTAGAGAAAACTTCAGTGACGTGTACTAAATTTTTCTTCAAGGTTCCATCAATGAAAATTATTCCACATTTAGTTTTTTTTGTTTTATATGAAATCGTATTTTTAACGAACAAAATCTCGGCTGAACTAGGAGGTCACGGATTGGGTTAATGAGCTCTAATTACCTGGTCTATTTGTTTTATAAATGAACACGTATGTTACGTATATATAATTCGAATTCCGTCAGTTTGGATTATTTTCATTTGGAAGATCCGTTATCTGTGCTTTTTATTGGGATGGGTAACTAATGTCGAAAACATGCAAACTGTTTGTGTTGCGTGAAGACGTAATAGTTTCATTAACTAACGTCCTTTTCTCACATGGTATTTAATTTCATGTTAATCAAGACAGCGTTCTTATTTACCCTGTATAAAACGTAGTCGATTAATAAAACAATAGTTATGTACATATGTATATTGAAAAATTATTAGCCTACTATAGAACCAAACAAAATTTCAATGTCAAAATATTTTATTACTTAACATATTCTCCTCTTAATTGCATACATATATTACAGCGAACCTGCAATGTCTCTAGACCTTTCAAAAAAAATGTTTCTTTTTGCTCTGCAAACCAGACCTCCACAGCTCTTATTACCTCCTCGTTGGAAGGAAATTTAGGACCTTTTAAACCTTTTTCAGTTGAGGAAAGAGATGATAGTCGGACGGAGCCAAATCTGGTGAATAAGGGAGGTGTTCTAGTAATTCGAACCCTGAATCACGAATTTTTGCATGGCAACATGAGATTTGTGTGCAGGGGCGTTGTCCTGCAAAAACAAAACACATTTGGATAGCTTTCCGCGTCTTTTCTCTTTATTTTTTTTTTTCGTAGAGTGATTAGTAATGTCGAATAGTAATCTCAAGTTATTGTTCTACCCTATCAATACATCCTCGTATATTATTTTAAAGTTTTTTCGAGATTTTTTACATTGATGATTTATAAAATAAAAATTCTTCTAGTTATGGTATTGTAAAACTTTTCCCCAGAAGATTGGTCGTTAGAGAGTGCGCTTCTAACATTTCAGCTCAATATTCTCAGTTTTTAAGCTGGAAAATTATACCAGTCAGTAAATTACTCATCCTGAAAACCTTATTTTATAAATTTTCGGTGTCTTTCTAGATAAAATTTCTTTCTACATTTCTTTCACTGAACCCTTGGAAATATTGATTCAAAATTCACTTAAAAGTTGGTAAAATTTTCCCCTTAATCGATTGAAAGTTGTCACTGTTCAATTAAGCGAGTTATAGGTGTTTTTTGGTTTAAGAATTAAAATTTTCACGACTTCCACTTTGATGGCTTATAAAATGAAAACCCTCTGGGTTATCCCATTGTAAAATTTTATCTCAAAAGACTGGTCTATCGAGAGTGTTATACCAAAAATTTCGGTGCACGCGAATTCCCGTCAGGTTCCTGAATGACCAATATAATAAACATGAGTTCCCTTCCGACACTTGCAGGTATCTTACTCGAATTGCCGTCCAGTTTATTTAATCTGTTCTGTTATCGGGACTGCCCTAATAGTTTACCCTGGTGGGGTTAGGTTAGGTGTCTTAGGGCCAACGGCACAGCTGCTACTTAAGCATTTAAGTAGGACTTAGAAAATATGTGTGACTGCACCGCGACGTAAGTCGTTCTTAACGTAAGTCGAAGTGTAGGTTCTACTTAAGTCCTACTTATGTGGAAGTAAGGTTATGTCTTGATACTTGGCAGACAAAATGATCAAAATATAGAGAGGTTAGTTTATAAAATTAAACAGAATGGAATTAATAATGGAAACAGAGCATTTTGATGACCTTTACAGAATGGAATTAATTGAATTTGGTGTTCCCAGAAAAGATTTTCCTAACACCCTATCCGAATATAAAATTTTTAAAAAGTGGGATAACAGTCAGATTTCTACTATCACTATTAAAAGATCGATGATTTTATCCATGAAAACTGGGAATAAATCTCTGGAAGACGCAGCTCTTCATTTACTTGATTATATTTGATATTGTTTATATTTTAAATATAATTGAAGACCTTAATGTGAAACAATAACAAGCCACACATTTTTAAAAATCTATTTTACTATGTAATAAAATAATGCAATAATATAACAAGCCACTTGACAGAGAGCTTAGCTATTTTTCAATAAATTCCGCCACAATCCAGAACTCATGTTGTTGCAACTCTCTACTTTTCAGAGACTATTTGTGTTGAATAGTGACAAGCCACAGAAAATGGAGGATACCGATTAGTTGACAGTGATCTCGATAAGGATTATAGTCCTTGTGACAATGAATATCAACCTAATAATCAGCAGGTAAGCTTTTTTTTTAAATAATGTGGCTTGTCATAGTTTTGCACTTGAGCATTCTAATGTAAAAAATTAGTAGCTTGTTATACTATTGCATTTATATTCTAGGAGTCTGATGTAAATGATGTGGCAAGTGAAGATAGTGAGGGCCCAGCTACGACAAAAAGACCTAAACCTAATTCCCCTAAACGAACTACCAAAAGCAGGTGGAGACAAGAGAATGTAGACAGAGATTTTGCTCTCATCGAAAAGCACCACAAAAAGTATGCCCATTAATCAACCAAAAATCTCCGATTGATTTTTAATATTTTTTCAAAACTTTAAATTCGTTTTCCCAACAATTTACCTTATGTGGCTTATTATTATTTCACATTCAGGCCTTCAATTGTCATTCTCATTATCAGAATTTAGTGTCACATATGTCACATTTCAATTTTTACCGAAATCGAAATCCCTGTCCGCCTGTCCACATCCTGTCTTTAGTCGACTTAGCTAAATAAGAAACGGTGCAGTTGAATTTCACCAAGTTTCACTTAATGAATGAACTTTTACTTATGAAAGTAAATCATAGAAGAAGAAACGGTGCAGTTGGCCCTTATTATTCCTGAAATAAATGTACAAATACCTTTACCATTCAATTTATTCTATATTTCCTTAATCTCCTCAGTTTTGTGTTTATCTTGTTGCGCGCAATTCGGCTCCTAATTTGGTGTTCTTCGTATTCAGGTAGAAAATGACCGCTGTGCGCAACTCATCCCTGCCCAAATAAACACCTTAAAACATGTCAGTTTAGGGAACTCGAGAGAGTGGTTATCCTGACGGGAATTCGTGTGCTTCCAAAAATTTCATCTCAATATTCTCAGTTTTGTGGTATGTGTCGGTCCATCTCTGGTTCTTATTACCTAATGTAGATGTTCGTTCCATGTTTTTCCCTGGTTATTATTTATTTTTTTTTTTGTTTCTCTCATCATATCTCTTGTGAAAATAATCAACTAAAGTAAATATTGGTTTTCATAAATAAAACATGAATTTATCCAAGATCTATTATTTGCATATTTGATTCATTTCGAAATTATCGTCGAAACGCGCACGACCAACTTGGATTGCGCATATAATTTTACAGAAATCGAGAAAAAGCAGCTACACTATTACTGTTATACATACGTTGTAATAAAATTAATGAATGCTCATTTAAAATTTTGCATGTAAATTAAACCCATATCGCTATTGGCGTACGAGGAAATCCTTAATCTAATTGAAAATTGAAAGATAGAACTGGATAATCGGTATTAAGTGGAGTCTTCAGTCTCCAACTTAACTACAATGTTATCTACACTAAATACTTTTTTTTTCTTCTTAAAAGTTCTCACAGATCACGCGACAATTATCTATGTAGTTTATATCCGTTTTATAAAGGAAAACGCTAATGGTAGATTGAAACGGCGAATATATATTATATAAGTAATTTAATATTTTTAACGTACGGTATTTTATCGGGGGGACGTACACATATTATAATCGGAATATGTTGTTTTTCATTTTCCGCTCAAAGACGTACTCTTCTTGCACTCATGTTCATTTTATGTGATTTTAATTTTGACCTCGTCAGAAGATAAAGAATTTTTTGTTCAAATGATTAATAAAATAGTGAAATTTTGTTCAAATTTCAATGGGTGGGTTTTAAAATAACGTGGAATTTTGTAAAAAATAGTTATATATGTATTAAGAGCGAAAAGTGAGGAATTATTGTTCGAAAGCAAGGGTTAACGCGCTCTGCTTCGCGTCGCGCGTTAATTGCTTGAGAATTGCTCCAGAAAGGTTTATGGAATCATCCGTTTCTATAATGAGCTAGACTCGGAGCTGGATGTTGAGTTCATCTTCTTTCTTGAAGTTTTCACCAATTTTTTTACTTTCTGCGAACTTGTCCCTTGAGTGCTTTTTCGTTTCAAACGATTTGAACTCCTACTTGAACAAGCTTTGGGAAGATTAAATCGCCTCAATCTGTCACTACTAACTTTGCCACTACCTTCGTCTAAAACCCAACAGATTTTTTGACAACTTATCATCTACCTCTAGTTTCTTGTTTTTGAAGCATTCGCTCCAATCTTTTCTTTCATCGTGTTCGAACAGTACGTCGACGTCGAGGTCAACGTGAACTTCTTTTTCAACTTCAACTGTTCCTTGATCATCGTTCTCAGATTCTGTATTTTTATTGGTATTTTTGGTGATTATTTTGAGAATTGGGGCATCTAAAATTACTTATTACGCGGCTAACAGTGTTGAAAATTTGAGGTCATACTGGTTATTTTCCGTCACGTGGTATTGGCGCATGCGTTATTATCCACTAATGCACCTGTAATACACATGTAATACACTACAATACACCACTAATGCACCTGTAATTCCTTGTAATACACCTCGAATACCCGGTAATGCACTTGTAACACCCAGTAATGCACCTGTAATACCCTGTAATGCACCTATAATACCCGAATTTTGTACACCTAATGCACCACCGGTTTACCCCTTGAGTGCAACATTGGAGTGAATCTTAGGTCACAAAGGAATCCCTGGCAATGAAAAAGCTGACGAACTTGCAAGAGCTGATGAACGGACAAAAGAACTGGATAAAAGAACAACACAATAAACACTGAAAAAATACGTCCAGGCAAACACATGGAAAGAAATTCATAAAAGAACCATCAGAAAAAGTAGCGAAAGAACTGCTCTCAGTGAGCAGGAACAAACTACGCACCATAACGGGGCTCCTTACGGGACACTTTCCCACAAAGGAGCACCTGAACAAAATAGGGCTGTATAACGGAGACCTTACATGCAGAATATGCAAAAAGGATACCGAAACAGCTCTGCATATACTATGCAACTTTGAGACGCCGGACCACAGCAGGCAGAAACTGTATGGTAGACACCAAATGACTCCAGAAGACTTCTACAACAAACCAGCAAAAAACCTGTATAAGCTAAAACAAGGAAGGCTGTAGTCAGAACACTAGTAGTATCCACACTAAGCCCAGGAGGCTGAGTTGGTGCTGGCGAAGGGACAGCTTCCTAAAAAAAAAACAAATAGAAGCAATCAATAATGCAATCCTGGTGTGGATTCCAGGTCATTCCTTGAAATAGTGAATTAATTTGCCAGGAAAGGAAGTCAGTCATAGACATGGAAATCCCTTCAAATCTGGAAAAAGATCAGCAAGTGTTTATTAAAATGAGATACTGGATTCAAGATGAGCCAGAGGGTATTAATAATTAAAAAAAATAATTCCTAAATCCATAGCTTGAAAAGTATTCGGATACGCCGCTGATTCGTCACTTTCGAGTGAATCGTAGTCCCCATTTAGTCGTAGCAGTCAGTCAGTTTGCAGTAGACCCTCTACACTGATTGCTAATTTAATAATATGCACACCGCCAACTCTTGTTTAATATGCGAAATCAGATTTGTATAAGTTCGGTTATCGTAGTGTGCGGGGGAAGGCTTTCGACATATTATTCGGGACGGATGGAATACACTGTGTTGCCAGTCAGAAAAACATGCGGTCCAGATTAAATTTTCATGTCCAATTTTTTTTTTTTCGGCAACATTTCATCCAGATTTCAACGTTACGTCGAAAGGGCGCAGCGGGGTAGATATCGTTAGCTTTTTTTTTGTTATTTTTTCCCATTTATTTTCTGTCGTGTTATGCGTTTAGCGATAAAAATAATGTTTTTGGCCAAAAGAATATTTTTTTTATGTAGATTAATTTTTAAAATGTGGTTCGCTTTGGTGATGGAAACAAATGGTGTTCGACGCGAAGTTTGTATCATAGATAAAAAAATACTTATAAATGGGAAACTGACCCGTGGCGCCCCCTACTTGTATGGGTGGCGCCACCTTGAGAATCCCGTCAGTACCTCTAACACAAATCAGATGGTTGTGAACTTCGCTAACAGCCTGTAATTTTACAGTTTTTGGCAGCTTATTCAAAATTACTGTAATTTCACTTTTATTGCAAAACGACATTTATTTTCCATTTTTTGATATTTTATCCAAAGTAACTCAACATTAGATTGATATTACAATAATAACAATCAAATAGTCAAAAAAAAAATAAAAGAAACTTCAAAAATGGACCATATAATGCCTGAAGGGAGAAAAATAAAGCAATAATCATCAAGCTTATATATTTGATTGAATAAAAAAAGTTTACATTAAATGGAACGTTTTATTACATATTTCAATGACAAACATGATGAAAAATAAATGCTAGGAATTCAACAACAATGCTGGGAAGTTCAAAGCTGTATAGAAGAGTAACTACTTCTGTCACTTTTCATTTAATGAAACATGTTTTTTTTATCAAGATAGAGCTTACCGGGTGCACCTCACATTACAGTCTTTTACAAAACATATTCTCGACATTGTCTCTTAAAATATAAGTGCTACTATAAACAATAAAAACCAACTACGAATACTCAACACACACACAAATAAGCAAAATAGTTTTTAAAAACGAAAACTGGACAAACTCACGATACACGTCAGGCAGTTCAGGCAGTTGTCAGGCTAGGATCATAGATAACACGTTAGGATGTCAGCGCTGATATATGTAGAAAAATCTGCAACTACCACTAACGGCGTTACAGTTCTCACTAAATTAGAAATTTTTAGTACTGACGGGACTCCCTATGTGGCAGCACTCTCGTGCCTTTAGAGATCCCCTACCCTGGTTTGTATTCCCAGTTGACAAAAATAGTCTCAAGTTTAGTTCAGTTCTCGCAAAATCTCGAAAAAAATGGAACCATACTTCTAAATTTACGCGAAAAAATTTAGGAGATGATTGCTCTTATGAAACTGGGTCTTTCCTATGACAAAATTGCTTAGCCCACCTCCTTCTGAGATGTAAAAAAGAAAAGCACAACTCTATTTAGATTAAATTTAAAACTAATAATAGATACTAATTTTCCAAATGAAAACTTGTCTATGTCGACGCCAATGTAAATGGTTTATATTTTTATAATATCTATATCGCGTTATGCACATCCCTTCCGAAATCAACCCTCTAAAGTCCTCTCACGAGAGCAGGTCACCCTCTCTGTATCATTCTATCTCTATCTCGCTCCCCGCCGCCGCATCTCCACCCATATCGATATCAAATGTATTTTTTAGATTTATATTTGCAATTGGAAAAATCCATCAGCCCGATATTTTTACATCCATCTGAAAAATTAATTACACTTCCCGAACTCCGCCCTTCGAAAAAATCTCTCCGTCCACGGCGCCATGACGCCGACGACGCCAACGAACGCTGACGACGAAAAAACTTTTAATTTTTATAATTAATGCCTATAATCCGATATACCAGGGGGATTTTTAATCCTGCTGAAACACTGAAACTTCCCATAAATGTAGTCGTATTTACCATGCTACGGTAGTTCATTTTTCAAAAAAAAAAAATAGAAATCTAAACTATCACTGCTTAACATAAAATAGTTTTTCACTTTACAATAACTTAGTGCCCTTATAGACCGAGTGTTTCCTTAAAATGACATCCTTAAAATACTCTTGCTCGACTTCAGGCGTCTATTTTTATTAAAGAATAACCGAATGCAGTCCAATCGAGTTCATCATGACCGATATTAACAATACTTAGTTGATTATAACTCTACATTCAAATTTGGGGACATGGGCATTCTTTATGAAGAAGGGATAATAGTGAGTCTGCCTCTTCTTTAAGCCGTGATGGGGCAGAACATGATTATAGTATATTTACTAATGCCCGTTTGTAATTATCAAACCTAACAATACGTTGAGATCTATACTAACAAAAACGAAACCAAAAAATGAAGAACAATCTTAAAAAAATTGCATATATCTGATATCTTGTAAATGCGACAATTCTATTTAGGTTAAACATTTAGACCATTGAAAGTCCGAATAAGTGAACATAAAAATATATCAAAGAGGAGTTCTTTAAGTCAGGTATTTGTAAAAATGCTTGGGAAGAGGGGCATCAAATTCAATGGGATTCGACAAAAATAATATTGAAAGAGCCCAATAATAAAAGACGAAAAATCAAAGAAAGTGCTTTAATACAACTAAATGCAGATAAATGTGTAGCTAGTATTTCAGCCGAATGTAGTCAAATTTGGTTACCAATGTTAGAAAGAGAAATTTTTAATAATCGATTACCTGCGTTATCAGGATAGCATCATAAGTTTTTATCCAGGTTTTCTTATGATTTATCATTGGAATAGTTGTTAATCGATACACACGTCAATACACAAAATCACCAAACTGAGTTATACATATTTTGAAAACAAATATAATCATACACAAAAAAGTAACAACAAACGCGTTTTATTAACAACATTTCCAAAATAAGCGGAAAAAAGCGCTATCCCAATAAAAACCGTTCCTGGAACGTGCACTTCACTGGATTCCATTTCTAGTAGACTATTATATCTTTGGAATAAAATAAAATATTTTATTTCACATTTTACCAGAGATGTGATCTACTATGAATGGACCTCAATAAAATTTGACAACAAAGTTCTGTAGTCTTAAACTTCAAAATATTATTGATTGTCTAGTTTTCATATTTTTTCGTTGTGTCAGATAGGGATTAAAAATTATCTTATTAATTTTATTACTAGTTAATCTTGACAACGGTAGCTGGAATGTTACCGAAACGTCAAAAAAAAATAAAAAAACATTATTGTGGTTTGATTCCCAAAAAATAAGAGAAAAAATCAATGATTTAGTACAAGTTTTAGTCAATTTTTTAGGATCCTAAATAAATGATAGATACATACACATTTATCATCAATTTTTCAGTCAATTTTGAAATTGACGAGCTTGTCCTATTTTTGTTCAATTTCAATTGATAGAAAATATCTATAGAACCAGTCCTATTTTCTATCAATTAAATGACAACCTGGGGCAAACATATAGGGTAAACTTTATTTTAAGGTTATTGATTTTTTTATTTTTCATGATGGTGGTGACACTGGCTCTGCTACATAACCAACGTTTATTCAAAGATTATATATTATATCGTTTATTATATCTATATAAAGAAAGACCGTGCCTTTACATAGTTAAAAGTTCTCAATAAAAAAACAAGCACATGAGGGCTGCTCTTTCTTATATAATTCCCAACTACTACTATATTAATAAGAGTTGCTGCTGCTAACAATAAAAATTCTGTGTCCATTGTTGTCTAATACCTATTTAAATTGAAAAATTCAAATTCTTCGCTAAAATCTGAAAAGTGACAGGTGACTAACAAAATCATACTGCTCAGTGCGCATAATCACAACTTGAATAAGTGTGGTGTCAATATTTCAGTACCCTAAGTTCAGGATCCTTAAAAATTGACAAAAACTTGTACTAAATCATTGATAATTACTAACGGGCATAAGAGTCAAGTATCTCTACAATATTTCTGTTATCAAAAAAAATATTTCCATCTTAAAAATTGGATTGCCCTCTGTAAATATCCTGGCGTCGTCATTTTTTTTTATATAATTAACGCTTATAATTCAATATAGCGCTCGCTATACTTTTTATGGCCTGTCTTTAATTTAATTTAATATTTTTATCACTAACTATAAATCAACTGTAATTAACTTAATTAAAAATAATTTTTAGCGAAGTCTTTGTGCTGTGAACGAAAAGAACGGAACATAATCAATTTAGTTTATTAAAACTTGTTCGTTTTCTTTTTAATTTCTTTGCAATAGGTAACAGAATGAAATAATAGTTGATGTTTTATTCAATAAAAGATGGATGGATGTGTTTGGCTGAAAGTTTTCATCTTCCTTCATATATTCCAAGAAACTACAGTTTCCATAGTTTCAGAATCTTTGGGGATATTCATTCCATCCAAAATGTACAAGATTTTGGTTTCAAAAAGTAGAAAATCAAACTAGGCACTATTAAGTTACCGACTCACTAGCCTCCCAAAAACTCTTGGGACCTGGCACTTTCATTGGTCTGTCGGCTTCGGCTATTATTGACCTAATAAAGGAACACTCCCTTGGAAAGTTTAAGGGTAGATGAGACGATGCAGAAGGTTGCAGGCTTGCCAAGGAACTGCTGCAGTATCCGGACAGGGAAGTAGCCAAATGATACGTGACTATGAACAGACAGAACCTTCGGACAGCCACGGGTATTCTGACCGGTCACTGCCACCTACGAAAACACCTCTACAGACTGGGTCTGTCTTACACTTCACTTTGTAGAGGATGTGAACAGGAAGGTAAGACTGTCGAACACATTCTTTGTGAATATCCGACACTCTCTCAATTCAGGTTTTCTGTATTCGGTGAGTACAGGCTAACACAAGCCAGCATGAGGGAGCTTACTTCCGTCGACGTTATCGCCTACTTCAAACAAGTAGGCTGGATGACGAGCTAGAAGGAACTCTGAACCTTAGAAGGATGCACAATGAGCCAATTGTGGCCTAAGTGCTGTGCCTTCAAAATCTTACAGATAGGCAATATAAAAAATATTAGTTAACCTAAAAACTTGTTGATGTTGGGTGTGGACAAGAAAGTTGAAGGACGAAACGTAGCTCTTAACAATGCTTGACAAATAAGCAAATTGTAAATACACCAAGATTGTTGAAAATGGAAGCTTTTGTGAATCCGTGATACCTTGAATGTTTTGGTAGTCGCTTTTCAAAGCTTTTGACCAAAAGAACTCGCAAGGTTCTGCATGTGGAGTGTACTCCAATTCTTCATGCCTTAACATAAAATGGGCTACGGGCAAATGTGTCAAAGTAGTTCAAATTTAACTGAATAGGATCTACATAGCTGCAAAAGTGTTTTCAGGTAGATCATATCAGGTTCAGTACCAGAATGTCATCATGCCTCAGTTGAGGCGACAATGAAGCAAAGGCCATGGTGGCTGATGTCCTGGAAAGGAAAGCAGCAGCTGCAAAATTTCAGTGATAGCAATCTTAATGCGTGAACATACTCACAATGAATTGAAAAAAAAGATGGAATAAACAAAACTATAATAGCAAAGAAATACATTTAATAATGGTTACACTATGAAGTGAATTGATTCTTTTTGTATCAAATTTAATCGGTAAAACAAATGTAACAAACAATGGAGCGTTACAAGAATCATAAGTATAAATAGAAAGTGTTACATGTCCATTGTAAAATGACTCACGGCAATATGCATATTAAAAAAGTTTAAGCGTTGAAAATTTCAATGCAATTTACATATTTGATGAGTGCTTTGTATTTTAATTACTGTATAATATAACTCAAATTTTCCGTACAATTAAATACACCTAACAACGTATACACACAGACAACACAGAAAGTTGTGACAGCGTTTTATTTCTGGTGAACGTGCTTTTGAATTAACGCTTTTATATTGTCAACATTTCATTATACGAGCTACGCCTTTTGTTTTTTTTACGTTTCTGATTTGACGAGACGATTTTATTGAGGAACTTTTTTTTGAATTTTCATCAAATAGGGAGTTTCGGCAGTTAGTGTATTGTTAGCCTATTGATCTTCCGTGCGTGCGTATGGATGCAACTCATCCTAAACCTGGACTGATTTTGTTGAATATTTTGTTATTTTTTATAAACAAAACTTGGAAAAAAAAACATGAAGTAGTAGCGAATGTTCTAAATGTGTACCACCTGCTGAAATATGTTGGAGAATGCGAATAACATTACAGCCTAGGGCAGGGATGGTCCATTAAAAACGGTAAATTTTCATTGCAAATTAGATGAATAGGGAAGCTTACTTCCAATTTGAACACGTTTGACCTTGAACATTTCCAAAAATCGGCTGCGGCTCTATTGGGGCACGTTGCCTGTTTAAGGAAGAATTTTCATGATTTTGTGACACGAACATCAAAAAAGGTTCACCATCCCTGGTCTAGGGGATGTGTTAACGATATCCCTTCTCACAAACACCCGGAGGATTGTGTTCAGGTGACCTTGGAGGCCATGGGTATGGAAATCCTTGCCTTATCAAACGGTCTAGAAAACTGTAGACCTTGGTAGTAAAATTGGGAAGTTTTTAACGTGCTACAAATATTTATCTTTTATATCTACCAACTTTTCTACTATATTGCCTATTCGTTAAAGTGCGGGTTAATAATTTATGGAAAGTTTATAATCTAGAACTATATCGAATTAGTTTAATGCAATAACGAATGTTTCATTAAAACAATGTTTGTACAGCTTTTGTTGCAAACGAGACGAAAGAAAATAAAAAACATTAAAATTTAAATTTTCATTCTTTGCCATTATAATTTGCATGTCATTATTCTCCGCCCAGAATATAACATGCATTATGAATGTTTATTTATAAATTATGTAAAAGAAGGCTTTAAGGCTTAAGTATATTGTAATATATCGGATGAAATATAGTGCGCCGCGACGGCCTCGACGTCCGATGTCGTCGTCTTTTTATAGACATTTCCGTACAAGATGAAGGTCATTACTTCATTTTCCCGGTACGATTTTACTCAACTCGAAATTCTTCTGCCTTTTATATGAAAATTTATACTAGTTAGGACAAGAAAAAGTTTTGAATTATTCAATTTTCGGCTGTAGCAATTTTGAAAGGTAATTTAGATACTCGGAATTATTATTCTACGTCTCGTTAGTAGATTTTTCTTCGAATAGGAAAAGTTCATAAAACATCCATGGCGTGAAAAGAAAATTATTTTTACATTATTGATAAAGCTTTTTCTGTAAATAGTTTTATATTAAACGACGCATATTAAAAAGCCAAAGCTTCCGATGTTTAGGATGAAATAATGTCAACGACACATGACATATCTTTCTATAAGGTATTTGATTACAGAAAGCAATCCTGTAGGTATATATTTAAAAAAAGCGGCCTAAGTATTGATCCTTGTGCTACACTTATTACACCATTTACAAAAAAGATTTGCTCTTCGAACTCACAACATGAATAGATTTTTTTTATTGGTGAACCATTTTACCTATTTCAAGCACGCCTCAGCGTGTTTAAATCGAACTTTAAAAAACGCGCGTGTTTTAAAGTTACCGTGGCAACATCAACAACTCGAGAAACGAAGTCTAAATGACAATTTTTTCACCATTGATCTGACAGGAGTAGTTTGTAACGTCATAACAACGCAAGGTATGCATCATATACATCACGAATTCAACAATTTGACATTTAGTTCTTATTTCCATCTATGATTTCCATTTCTTGTTGTTGTAGTAGTTATAGACCAGTATTTATAGTTTCAAAGTGCACCAATAAAAAAATAGCGTAAAGTATTCGTGGATAACTGGTCTTTAAAACACTTGCTCTATTTCGAGCACTCCGGCTTCGCCATCGTGGTCAATAATGGTCAATAATAGACAAATTCAAATATTTTGAGGATTCAGGGATAGTAGTTCAACAAAAACTTGTGCAACATCATTTTGTATACCCAGGAGATTGTCTTCATATTTTCTGCTTGAAATTACCTATCAAGATAAAATTATTTGAATAAAAATACCATTCGTTTAAAATTCGCGCTCAACCAAAAATGACTGATGACATAACGAGTACGTTCATATTTCGAAAACTGACAGTGTACTTGTCAATCAGACGACGGGGTAAACGCATCTCGTGGTGCGTTTGTGAATTATTTTAAAATTTTTGACTTAAATTTGGCTAGTAGTGGGAAAAATTGTATATAAGTACACCATGGTGGTGAAGACATTTATGAACCTCGCACCTTAATTCGCTCGGGGCAAAGCCTCGCGAAATAATCTTGGTGCTCGGTCAATAATACTCGAATCTTATTCTTTTTTAAATACTGCTCAAGTCCTTAGAAGTAGGAAGGCTTTTAACATTTTAGACAAGCACTATAAGGCAGGTCCACCAACTCACAAGTTGATACTGATGAGGAACGTTTGAATCATCAGGGCAACTGTCATATGACGTCACGTGGACTTGTCCTATACGATTTTTCAGACAAATTTGAAGCTGCGTCTTCACTTTTTAAATTTGTAACAACATTTAAAATCTAATCCAATTTCTGAAATAAAATATATTCATCAATTTATTATTATTATTATTATTATTATTATTATTATTATTATTATTATATTACAGCAGTTGTTTAATTACTGATACAGTGGGAATTAAATTAATAAATGTGCAATTTCATATTTTCAACTGTGTCGATATTATTTGTTGGAAAATAGTGAAAACCACGAAATCGGAGTATTTCGATTTAAAGCATTAAAATAGCTGTAAATGAAAATGTAATTATGCGAAAGGCAAACTGGAAATTTGGAATATTGGAAAGATAATAGTGAACAATAAAAATTAATCGATTTGATGGTAGTGGAAATGAGTTTAAGAGAATCACAAATATGTCCGAAAGGTTCTAAAATGCCATTTTTCTTGGAAACAATTCTACGATTATTTGTCAATTAATATGAATATCAATAAATACAGACACTTGCTAAGCCATTAAATTATAAAATAACTGCTGGTTGGGACACCTCATCAATAAAGAAGAACTAATAATACTCTCCACGTTTTTCCTACCTTTTGAACAGAAAATACTGCTAAATGCATCTATTTTTGGCATTTGGCATCAACTTCTTCTCTAACTTCTTAAACTCTTACTTTCAAATTTACGAAAACAAAAATCTAAATTAATAGAGAATTTTTCCCGGTAAACTATGACTAATTTATTTAAATTTAGATCAAATAATATATACGTTAACGTGGAATGTATATATGAGTAATTTACTTCGATTTGTTATGTGTATATACCAAGCTTTCGTTATTTTTAGTTGACTCGTTCATTGGAAAGGTAATAACAGTAAATAATTTTAATCAAATTGAAAACATGAAAGTGCATGACTAAATCGATAATTCAAAGGCGTTCTATTTATATTATTAAAACAAAGAGGAACGGCGTCTACCTAATACATTGAAAATGAAAATATTTTAAATATATTGCCGGGATGATTACAGCTTTGGCTGAAAGCTTTTTCAGTAGTCGTTACTGCTGAGTCCGACTTTGAGGTTAGCACGCAATCAACTCATACCAGATAGGGTCGAGTGGTGCTTCAAAATATATATGAATATCTACTAACAGTTGACTAAAATGTTGGCATACATCTGTCAAACATATAAGTGAACAGGACCAGTGGTTAGACTATGTTGAACGATCAGTAGTTGAGCTTTTTTACCGTTGTCGATCGAGAGTCACGTAACCAATGGATTTCGATTGAAATCCATGAGTTTCTAGGAGGTCTTCTGTATCTGTAAAGTAGGGAGGGTGAGTGTAGGCTCACAGCTCTTATGCCACATGTGACCCATTGTATATGCTCCCGAGGAGTTGTCCTACTAGGTCCTGTCCTTCCCAGGAAGGTGGACAGGTCGCTAGGAGACATCTCCTTTATATCGGCAGGTGTAGGCCAAGACTCACCGAACACACACTCTCTTATTGACAATAACTCCGGACACTCGCATTACACAATTACACATGCCTGACAGTTTCGTCTTCCTGTTCACACATCCTGCATAGAGGTGTGTCCACTAGCCCCATAGTATGGACGTGTTCCTTGGTTGACAGTGGCCAGTCAGAAATCCTACTGTTAAACGTAGTTTTTTTCTGGTCATCGCCAAATATTTCTTCGGCGCCAGCTTCCCAGGGTCGCCCAAGGTGATCCTGGCAAGACTGCATCTTTGATCCCAGTTCTTAATGGATTGAGTATGGGTGTAACGTTTGGCTAGTTCCGCAATTGTCGAAATCGTTAGGCCGTAGGTGTCACTGGGCCCTTTAACCCACCTCAGGATAATATTTTTATCTGCCGAGGCGTTAGCTAAATCTTGGTGGCACTCTAGTACTATCCCTAATATAACACGTTGTCTGTTCAAGGCTTATTGAGCTTGTCTACTATCAATGCAGGTTGTTATGTTTATGCCAGAAACTCCATTTCTGGTTAGTTCTTTTGTGGCAATTGAGATACCAGACAGTTCTGCTTAAACCACGCTGGTATTGTTTCCCATTTCCCACTTAATCCTTAGGCTTAGCGCTCTGGAGTAAACTCCACATCCTGAGCCTTCTTTCATTTTTGAGCCGTCTGTTTATATGCGTATTGCATTTGCAGCATCTGACTTTGTGTATTGTTTTATTTGTATTTTGTCGGGTTTATTAAACACAATCCTGGGTTCAATTGCATCATTGGCTGACTGCAAAGGTAGAGCAGTAATCGCTTCTTGCCATAGGCCTTCTTTCATGCCAAGACATCCCAGAAGCGCAAGAAGCGCTTCTAAGAGGTCTTGGAATCATTTTCAGTTCGTACACGTTCAGAAATTCTTCATCATCTATGAGTGCTTGCAAAACAGCTCTTGCTTCTTCCAATTCTCCCATTTTGTTTATAACAATTCGTACTTTAATTGAACAATATTTATTATTGGTTGACTATCTGAATGCTGAGTAATGTTTGTACTAGTTCGAATTTATATGCAACAAAATTACAAAAATTTTGTCAAGCTCGTGTGGGTCTACATCCCCTAAGTTTGGTGAGTTCTGTTATCTGGAGGATTTTTAATCAAAGCTACTTCAGTGAAATATATTTTTATGAGATAATTTTGACAGTTTTTAAAATGTTTCTTTACTTCACTCACCCCTACCTAATACTTTATTCGGTTGTAAATTCTCAACCCTTTCTATAAATAACCAGTTACATAATTTTTGAGATCATGATCTGATGTGTTGACGCTTTAAAAATGTGATTTTAGTGATACTACATTCACAGATATTCGTAAAAATATTGATTTTGTAAAAAGTAATAATATAGATGTATTTTTGATAGTTACTTAGCATAGTAGTATTAAGAAAATTGATATGTACAAGCTACAAAATTGGATTGTTAGGCTGATTGAATTAATATTATTAAATTTTACTTGAATATATTTGAATGAGTAAATAAGTAAATTATTTCTTAAATATGACGGGGTGAACTTTCTCTTTTGCCGAACGTTTTTGTAGCATATTTTTCTCTTTTTATTGTGGGTTTTACGAACTAATATTTCTCCGGAGATTAAATTAAATCAAAGACTTCGTATCTCGGCTCGTTGTTCATCAAGAAAAAAAAAATAATATAATTTAACCCATCCTACCGAGCCATCTTCTCCAAAGATACATTTCCTCAATTTCAAACGAATTAAAGTAAATTGAAATGCTTGGATATTTATTTATTAGATTTTATTTCTACGTCTGCGCCGGCCGCAATAATTTTGCATTTTCCCTCAGGAACCGTTTTAATTATTTTCTCCTATTGAAATGATAAAATTAAACTCCGAATGCAAAAATATATTATTTCAGTTTCTAGATAAGAACTTTAGTGGAGTTTGAGAGAAGGGCGGGTTCGTAGCGGCTCCAGTGAAATTATTAAATGTTTTTAAACGAATCGCAATACCATTTATTCGACGTTGAAACTTCTTGGCTTTTAATAGAATCGTTACTTCAAACACCAATAAAACCGCTATATTCAATTAGTGTTAACACTAATCAATGTTTCTTGCAATCTGCCAATTGCTTGGACCCATCATGTGCATTTTATGAAAATATTAAATTTATTCAAATCTCTCTACTGTATTTCCATCTTCGGTTTTTCCTTCTCTTAAATTGTAAAATTTACCGACTACAGCTTTTCCTCCCCTCCTAGCTACCTCCTAGCGACTTTTCTGGTGGATTTTGTTCCACCAACCCAAAATATCTATTAGCTGCTTCGCTCTGACATTGCTGTCACTGTCAATCAAGGTGGCAACACGTTACGTTTCCCCTATGCCTGGATGAGTCGCAGTAACAAACTATAGATATGCTGATTGTACTTTTTTACAGTTTCAAGAATGGAAATATAGGCCATATCGGTTGACTGAACGTAAATGATTTCATATACATCCTAGAACGTATATGAAAACCACCAATCAGCATTTGCGTTTAGTACTCGTCACTCATATTTTTTTCAATTTAAAGAAACGTCAAAATAACTTTTCAAAAAAAGTCTCTCAAAGAAGCAATGGATCAAGAATATTCATTTACAAACATAAACTTGAATAAAATAAACCGTATAAATTAATAACAAATACTAAAAACAGAATAAAATGGGTATTTAAGGGACTACCGATGGACGTCAGTTCTTATAAAATTATGTAATACTTCAGAGGCTCCCTTGATATAAATCTTGGTAGTCGAGTGGTAAACACATCAGACCCTCACGCGGTAGACCCTTGTTCGATTCCGGGGAAGAATTTTTTTTTTAATTGTTAATTTTATTTTTAAATAATTATTCTGCTCAATATTGATAACAACAGACAGACGCTTGAAATATTTAGCAGAATATTTATTATTATAATTAAGGGTACGGTACCCTTCGTGCGGGAGTTCGACTGGCAACATCTATTTATAACAGCATCGCATACCTATTTAAAAAGGAAAACCGTAATATTATACAAATTGTACATTTGAGAACTGTACGTTTATTACAAAAAATTAGTGAGGACATAAAATTGAATTGGTACGATTATGGATAAAATTGTTGAAAACTTTTAATTTCAAGTTATATTTATTTTACAGCTCATTCAAATGTTTATTTTCTAGATTTTTTCTTGAATGGGTCGTAGAAAAAATATACTGTTTGACTCGTGTGGATTGTCCATATCCACACTAGTTGCACAAACTACTATTTCAGCTCTCAATATTAAAATCCGTTTCGATTTAAGTTCCATTGTTCCACGACTGATTATATTGAATAGCAATAACCAAAGTAGCGTATGAAAATAAATTTTATGAATACTTCCAAAGGAATATCAAACGTTTAACAACTAATAATCATAAAATTCCATCAATCTCTCAAGCACTAGCGAGATATCTTACAACTTTCAACAAGTATGTCTATAGGTATCCAAAATATCCTTAAAAGTTTGACTATTTATTCAGAGTATTTCTCAATTTTTACGACAATCTAGCCATTTGTGACGTGATAAAAATTGATAAACAATTTCAAACCAATATTTAGCTATTATTAAAGAACATATCATAACACTTGACGAAATAAGTTTATCACTGATTAGAGACAGGTTCTATAGCTTAGCAAGTTTATCTGAAGTTACGGGGAATCGGTAAGAGGCGAGGCATATATGTCATAAACTTACAAATGGCGTACGGTACCTATTTGACCAAGTAAAATTGAAAATACAAAGGTAACTGACAATACCAACGCCACTGGATAAATCAATATCAGTCAATTGACGAAGTGAGAGGGAAGAACACACGCACGCGCTTGCCAATAAGAAGTCACCAATTATGTAATTCGGAGGGTGTGGTAATTATGGTTTACGTACAACGCTGCCAGAGCTTGAAGTAGCCCATAACAAATTTGGAAAAGTGCTCATCTTTTAATATTTATAGATTGAAATAATAATGTTAATAGAAAAAATCCAAGGGAACGAGCACATTAAAGAACTAACGTTTAATCATATTGTTGTTATTGTTAATAATAAAAAGTCCCTTTTCTAATTATTATCACTAACTTACTTATCACTTTAGCTTTTCCATAGTTAAACGTGGCAATATCGAATATTTTCGACTGCATTCCTTTCAAGGCTTCAGATAAACTTGCCAAAGTATATGTTGCTACAGTTGAGATTGCATTGTTGTATGTTGACATATTTCATTAGATGCAGTTTGACTGCCTGAGCCTGTAGTGTGGAATTAGGCTTAAGGAGCAGTGAAGTAAGAAAATTTCAACTTCCTAAAAAGATTCACTATTCATATCGTTTGCTACTCAACTACTTCCTTCTTAATTCACAGTCTATAAAATAACTCCTTATTTTGCAGATGGTATGGCGTCGTGTTATCTCATTGGAGTTCGTTTGAAAAAAAAAGCATTTAAAATCAAAACGATTTCAGTTATTACCCAAAATCAGTGCCTGAATCTTTTCATTATCCGTCATTAATTTTTTTTTTAACTATTTGACTGCCACGAAATGATCAGCTGCGTTCGTGACTGGGAATTCTATAAATTTTCTATCGATAAAAAAAAATGTACACGATATAAAGCAGTTCTTTTGATACTTCGTAGCTGCACCTAGAACCCATTTCTGTTGGTGATAATTTTCTATTAATTGCAATTCATCAACTCGGTCACGAAACATATTCTTTATAGATTCATAATAAAAGAAAACAAAAAATATTCTGATTTATGTTCAGTGAAAATAGTGTGAAATGTTTTCCAAAGGGTTTGAAAACACTTTAATATCGAACCTTCCAAGAAGTAGAGAGGGTTTGTAATGGACAATGTATCTTAACATTCTAGAAAACTAAGCTTTCACAAACAAATGGTGGGATACAAATTCTGGAGTGGCTGAATGGGAAGGATGATTATTTTGAAGAAACTTGAATAATAAAAACAGTAAACAATATCAACATCGAAGTTCACATCTCAAGACTTCTGCCTTGTTACTGTGAATTAAACCCAATAGAAATGCTATGGAGTGCAAAGCAAAGTAAAGCCGAGAAAAAGAGAAGATCTGACCATTGGAAATATCTAGTAGGGCTTATACAATCAAAGACTCTTCTGGGTGACTACAACCTGTTGAGATCAAAAGAATGCATAAGTCAAAGTAAAACTGCGCTAAGAGTTTTAACAGGGATCCTAACGGGACATTGTCGGCTGAATTGGCACCTGAAAAAGCTCAAAATAGTGGAGGAAGAAGAATGCAGATTTTGTGGAATGGAAGAAGAAACCTCCATCCACATACTTTCCAACTGCACAGCACTCCAGAATCCTAGAGCACAGCACATGGGAGATTACTGGATAGAAGTTGAACATTTGCCTAAGTTGAAGCCTGCAGATATCCTAAAATTCCTCCGGGAAATAGGACTAAAGGAACTACTAGTTTCTGAGACTCTCCTCAGAAACTGAGTAGAAGTAAGGGGGCACAATAGATCTTTTAGGTCTCAGTGAATGTCACCCCAAAAATCACACATACATACATACAACAGTATGGCGGTTTTTCTGGGGTCTTATTATGATTCTACGTATTGTACAGTCTAATATTTAAAACGAGTCGAATAAATAGGTTTCTCAAATATGCCTGCACTTTTTCCTCCTACTAAAAGTAAGGCAAATATAATAACATTCACATTTCAAAGTTATATAATATAAAAAGACATCAAATTGATCGGTTTCACGTCAATTACTCTTTTTTATTATTGTAAGTGGATAAAAATAAATTCATTTAACGTCTATCAGCTTTCAAAAAGATATATAATATGAAGTAATTAATAAAATTGACCTTAGGATGTCGTTTAAAATGAATAATCGATACGTTGATGCACCAATACTACGGAAATATATATCTTCTATTTCTCTCTTATACTCTCTTGGGCGATAAGTTTCTATTAATTCCAATTGATTAGCGCGATATCGTGATAATAGTTGAAGTTGAAAGTAACTCTGTTAATGATATTGTGCCGTTTGCGAATATCGCCGTCTCTCTTTCTCTCTCTCTCTCTTTCTTTCTCTCGTTTACTGTTTCTTGTTCAGTCCCTCTAATTAGTTTCAAATTAAATATGGATGAAACGTTTCATAATTTTCATTAAAGATTGGTATCACATTAATAATAGGTTGACGAAGGGAGTGCCGACGCTACCGCTGCCGCCGCCTCTCTGAACAGGGGTATAAATATATAAATACATATTTGATAAATGGTAAGATACAGCGGAAGGCGGCTTCGAAGTAATATAAATGATCGAATTTATTTTGGAAGGAAATGGGAAGTTGCATTTCTTCGATGTCTAAACTTTTTTGTTCACACTTTGATATACAAATCATATAAAAGTGGTCTTGACTAGGCAAAGTTTATAGTGAAAAAGCAGAAGTTTGAAGATGCTACAAAGGTGTACAGAATTCGGAGTTTATAGTTTGTTTCTAAGAGTAAAATATTCAGTCAATTTTGAGTACAACTCTGTAATATTCCATAAATATATGGTTGTTATTGCATTTCAATACTTTATGTACCTACTTTTTGGAACAAATTATAGTACTGCACAAGCTCTTTACTGGTTTAGTTTCGCACTGAAGTTCACTGGCTATCAAAGGGCTCTTACTTAGCAAGATTTCCAGCTATTCAATTTTGAGTACAACTCTGTAATATCCCATAAATATCTGTGAAGAAAATCTGAAAAATTGGGAAACAGATATTTATACTTATATCTGGTATATTCAAGGAACTTAATTAGGGTGTTCATACAGATGGCTCAAAAATTAAAGAAGGCTCTGGATGCGGAGCTTCCTCCAAGGCACTTGGCCTAAGGATTGAGTGGGGAAACATTACCAGCGTGGTTCAAACAGAACTGGCTGGTATCTCAATTGCCGCAAAAGAACTAACCAGATAAGGGATTTCTGGCAAAAACATATCAATCTGCACTGATACTAGACAAGCCCTATTAGCCTTGAACAGACAACGTGGTATATCGGGGCTAGTACAAGAGTGCCAGCAAGATTTAGCTAATGCCTCGGCAGATAACAATATTATCCTGAGGTGGGTTAAAGGGCACGACAAGAGTAGAGGAAATCGCAATGCCGATTCTTTTGCCAGGGTAGCGGCTGGACTGAAAATTTTAGGACCCAGTGACACCTACGGCCTAACGACTTCGACAATTGCGGAACTAGCCAAACGTTACACCCATGCTCATTCCCTTAAGAGATGGGATGGAATCAAAGGATGCAGTCTTGCCAGAATCACCCCGGGGAAGCTAGTGCCGAAGAAATATTTGGCGATGTCCAGGACAAACCTACGTTTAACAGTAGGATTTCTGACTGGCCACTGTCAACTTAGGAAACACCTCCATACTATGGGGCTAGTGGACACACCTCTATGCAGGATGTGTGAACAGGAAGTTGAGACTGTCAGGCATGAGTGTGTGTTCGGGGAGTCTTGACCTACACCTGCCAATATAAAGGAGAGGTCTCCTAGTGACCTGTCCACCTTCCTGGAAAGGACAGGATGGACGAAGACCTAGGAGGAAGGAGGAACTCCTCGGAAGATGTACAATGGGTCACATGTGGCCTTAGTGCTGTGAGCCTACACTCATCCTCCCTACTCTACAGGTACAGATGCAGGTGTTCATATTTTCAGGTCTTGAATTGATATATTTACGATACAAAGCGTATGGATCAATGGGACATCCACTTTTTCGTTTGAAAAATGCGATGGTTTTTGGCAATTTAGTCCACATTTTCTTCAATTTCCAGACAACTTTTTATCTTCACTTACTGAGATAACATTTTTTTGCAAAATATTTTTCACGTGGTTTTGTGGGCAGTAATTTTAGCCGCTTCTGGTGATACTTGTTCTTCAGGAGAAACTATTAAGTAGAGCATTAATAATTCATAACACTGACATCTGCGCTTATAATAAAATTGTTTAGTCTTGTTAGGGGAAATAAGCAATAACCAAACATAGAGATACTACAGATAGAAGTAACACATCAACACGGATCCCATCACCATTTATGAAAGAGCTAGAAAGTTAGAGGTTGAGGCAGAGGAACATCTGATCCTCTGTCACTTGCTCTTTCAGTTGCTCATTCCCATTTAGACAGCGGCCTATGGCTTGTTGCCTCTATCTTTTTTATGATCTCTATGTAATTTAATGGTCGTCATTTCGTACAAATTTTATAAAATTCAACAATATTTCTCTAATTAATAATAATGTTTCCAGTATTGTGTAGTAGGAAAAATGAAAAAATTCAAATTCAGCAGCTTTTCCGTTGTCTCACTTGAAATAAAACGAATGATTTCAATATTAAAATGTTTGGGAAATAAAAATAAAAAAATATCTTGAAATAATATCCGTACTGCAACTTTTATGGAAACCATTCAAGTTTATTTGATATTAGCAAAATTCGGAGTTATAAAACTTTCCAAAATGTGAGCCAGCGGCAGACGAGGCAGCTACCACCGCTATTAGAAGCAATATAAAATGGAAAAAGATTATAAACTTGTATCTTTAATAGCCCAAGTTTATGTGAGGATAGGTTGTTGAACGATGAATATAGTATTCTTATAAAATAAAAATACACCGAAAAGACGGGTGTACACGCGCTCCGCACTCCTTTCAACTTTTAATATCTCATATTTATTATTCCAACAAAATAATTTTATATTCTTCGGCAATAAATTTTTGTGTATTAAATTTTATAAAAATGGGAATAAATTACGGCGACCTTTGGGGAGATAGTTAATCTATTTCTTTTTATAGTTCTGGGCGTTGAGCATGTACTAAATTTTTGGTGATAAATTGGAGAAAAAAAAATGGTAAATTTGGCATTTTGGAAACAATTTAATTTTTTAAATTATTTTATTTTATTTAAATTGAATAAAAAAATATAAAGAAGAATGAGTTTAAAATTTGAAAAAACATTTTTTTAATCTTGAATTGAACAAATTGATTGTAATTGGTCATTATATCAGTATTGATTTGATTCTGGAGAAAATCGTATAACGAAAGTCACTTTGTAATAACATGGAAAAACGCAAATAGCACTTCCAACATTTAACCTCGGTAATCCGAGAAAACCGTCTACCATTGAAAGTAAAACTCGACCGAAAGCGTGGAGAATTTTCCGACACTGTTGCCACGTTTTAAAATTTTCTCGTATCACAAAATAATTTTCAATATGGAACCACCAACCAACAGCTTCTCACTTAATTCATCCAAATCCTTCACCTTCATTTGAAATTTCTTTTAAATTCCCTGGATGTAGCCTTCTATAAAATTTTTCTATTAAAAGTAAGAGCGTAAATTATAAAGAAAGATCGGCAACAGGGTAAAACGAAGGTCGTAACTAGGATGTTTCACTTGTCCTGCGGTCCTGCTTAGCTTGAATCGTGATCCGAGTCAGAATACCGTATCCTGAAAGCGAAGAAACGTTGCTTTCTCCCAACTGATCCATCCTCTTTAAGCATCTATCGCGAATAGTGAAGACGATTCACATCCAGTTTTCAACAAGAAGCTCGAAGTTGAATAAACAAGCTCCAAAAGCTCAAATCAAGTTGAGAATTTTTATTTATCAAAATTTTAGTAAATATTTTCCAAGAAGTCTAGAATTATAGTGATTGATTAATTATCACACAAAGTCGAGACTTAGGGTCACTGGGACCTCATGATTTAGACTCTTGGTGGTACTGTTTATGTTGTGGTTGACCGGAGTTGATATTTTTTGTAGACAGTTCTAGACCAATGTAGATCTGATCTGGTTCATTCCATCCGTAGAATAGTGATGGAAAAGTAACACATTTTCATTGAAGTTCAATCATATTTCAAAGCCAAAAAGGTTCAAATCTGTTAAAAGATATTCTCCGAAAGATGTATAAAAGCCTTTGAATGAACCAATCCTGGTAAATTATTCCAAAAGTCTAAAGCTCTCTTTGCTGACCAGGTGTTTAATGTTTGTTTGGCTAAACTTATTGCGATGCCAATTGTAGGTTTTGGTTCGATAGAAACACGTGCGGCACCCTCCCTTGCAAGAGAGTCTGTCATCTCGTTTCTTTCCATGCCAAAATGGCCAGGGATCCAGACCAGCAATACTTTATTGAGCTCTCTTATTGAGGAGAGTCTTTTTGTGGCAGTCTAAATTCAATTACGACGGTACACGGTGAGAGCTAGGTGCTTTCTAAGTCGATTGGCTGGGTTCTTTGTTATTCAAATTACAAATACAGTGCACTCCACAATTTGATAGATACAATAGAAATGACGCGTTACTCTTCAACTTTCCAAACTCTCTTTCTTATTCCATCGACTCTAACATTAACATTTTAGAACTGATCTCTTATTACTTTTTTAACACAGAACTCTAAAATAACTATTAACTTTTTATACTTTCCATACGTTCCAGACAGTTCTAGACTTTTCCAGATGTATGTGTTCTTCTTTTTCTTTATGAGCCTCTACACATCCTCACTACAGTTTCGACGTAACTATCATTATTTTAACTAACAATCTCCCATACTATTTTTTCCACCGTGATAGTATACACTCGATAAAATTCTCCAATAGTTTCAATTCGCAACGTGAAAGCGAGATTCTCCTTTAAACTGTGGAAACCTTATTTGACTCCCGCTTTATGTCACAAGAAATTTGGTGTTGTCTACCTCGGCTTTTCTCAGTTTTCCGTCTCAATTGTTTCGAATATTGGTGGAAAGTGAAAATGTATTCGAGATTGCGGTTATCAGATGCATGAAAATTGTTGTTGAGCATTCAAGTTGAAAAAAATCTTTTTTGTACGTACAAGGTTAGTTTGAATTAGATTTTAAAATAGTGGAAAAAAATGACCATGAAAGCCAAGAGCAATCAGTTCCTTACAGATTAATCGTCCTTACTCCTTAGAAATAAGATAACCTGGACATGGAAATAAAGGGGTACAATAGACATTTTAGGTCTCAGTAAATTTCACCCCAATACGCATACAGATTAATTCCAGATTCGGTTAGGATTGCCTTTGTTGGCCGTAGTTGGGAGTCTAAATAGACTTTCCTTATCCTAGCTACAAGGCCATTCGGTTCACAAGTGCATTCAAGATTTAGACTCACCAGTAATCCTTCTTTGGCAGAACTTGGGGAAAATGCAGTCTCCAAATTAGTGGAACAAGGTGCCTGGAATAATACAGGCCAAACAGTTAATCAAAGAACCACCGACAAAATTCACTGAACCAGAATAAGTGAACAATCAGGGTCCTGGTTGGGCATCTGACAAGGTTCTGTAGAGCCATCAACATCTTTGGATAGGCAAACACAACTAGATGTGAGCTTTGCCAAGAAGATGAGGAATGCTCTGCACACATACTATGCGTGGAGGACTTAAAGTTTGGCAAGGGATAAGACAAGGATCTTTATCTAGCATCACATGATGGCGTACATAGATATGCAAATGCCTAGTGGGAAGGTTCTTTAAATCTCAAAAGCCCTGTGTCAATTTAATCCAATTTAGTTGGAATAATATTATATGGTATTGGTTACATGAAAAGAAAACGAGCCTCCAAACTCTTGGACAATATTTCTTGTAATTTATTTTATTAATTAAGGTAGTTGTTTCAACAGAGAAGGGAATTTGAAACCGCAGAGACTGTTAACCCGATCTGACTGCTCTTAATATTCAATTTTAAAGAGAAAACCGTGAAATTCACGAATGTCTCATTCCCTGTATTCAGTTTACAATGTATTTAACCGATCCCATTAAGCTGAAACGGGTAGGTGTTATACATTTCACGCACCGACGATGACTCGAGAAAAATTCATTTCGTAATGTAATAAATTTGTCATGAATAAAAGACTTAACAATTAATTTTTCTTTTTTTTTTGCAGGTACGTATATATATATATATACATACATAATATTTTTGTGACTGATGGCGAGCGAATCGCCGGCCGACGGCAGGGTATGTAAATTAGTTTATTACTTTCGATTGCCTATCTTGATTAATTTTAATAGGATCGGTGTCGTAGCTTTGGAAGAATTAGTTTTGCTTAATGTAATCGAGTCACGCTTGGTGAAGGAGTTAAACGGCCATAATATCTATCATAATATGTGAAATAAATAAATTGAAGTTAAGACTAGGTGGATGTTTATGAATACAAAAAAACATTGATGGACAAATTTAGTCACAAATGATATAATAAATATCACAAAACAGTTTTGCTTATCGTACAATATATTTCTAGATTTTAAATTTATCACACCCCTCACTTTTGGATGCCCCTGTATACAAAGTATCGTAAATACGGCTCCGTTCATTTTTTTCCATATTCGTTTATCATACAAAAATGTGTCTTTAGAATGTCAGCTGAAAATTCCTATTATTCTGGCCCTCACGATTTTTCTACTTTTTTTAAGGAGCCCTCTGGCTTGTCTTGAGTCCAGTATCTCATTTTAGTGAACACACAGATTTGAAGGGAGTCCCATATATATGACTGATTTCTTTTCCTGGCAAATTCCACGATTCCAAGGAATTACCTGGAATCCACACCAGGATAGCATTATTGATTGCTCCCAGCTGGTTTTTTTTAGGAAGCCGTCCCTTCGCCGGCACCATCTCAGCCTTCTGAACTTATTGTGGATCCTCCTAGTGTTCTGACAATAGCCTATTCAGCCAATCCGTTCCCTGTATTAGCTCATACAGGCTCTTTACTGGTTGGTTGTAGAAGTCTTCTGGAGTCATTTGGGGTCTACCATACAGTTTTTGCCTTCTTTGGTCCAGCGTCTCACAGTTGCATAATATTTACAGAGCTGTTTCGGTGTCCTTTTTTCATCTTCTGCATGTGAGGTCTCCGTTATACAGCCCTATTTCGTTCAGGTGCTCCTATTTGGGAAAGTGTCCCGTAAGTATCCCCGTTATGGTGAGTAGTTTGTTCCTGCTCATTGAGAGCAGTTCTTTCGCTACTTTTTCTGATGGTTCTTTTATGAATTTCTTCCCATGTGTTTGCCTGGGCGTATTCTTCCAGTGTTTATTGTGTTGTTCTTTTACCCACTCTTTTAACCATGAACTAGTTGACCATCTGGGAATGCCCATAGCTGGTTCGATCCTGCTCTTGCTTGCCTGTTCTACTTAGCGCGTGTATTTTTAAATTTAACCTCATTTTTTGAGTTCAAATTTCCAAAATCGAATTTAAATTTACTTTGGCACTTTCATACATGGAAAAATGTTTTTAATTCCATTAGAAACAACTGTTTTGTCCATGAATTAATATAGAAGATTCAAAATATTAACCCGACAAATAAAAATTGAAATAAAATAAATACAATTACACTTACACTTAAAAAATCGAAATATGGAAATTGATTCAAAATAGCGCAACGTCGAATAAAGAGGCTTCCAATGAATAAGAAATAAAATATAAAATCGAATAATAAAAGAACCCCTCCTTCGTGTTAAAATAAAATTTAAAAAAAGAGAAATGACAAAAGAACATTTCCATCCATTTTGGTTATATAAATGTAAAGTCTCGAGCAAGAAATTCAAATGTGTAAATTAGATTATTTCAGTTCTTTTATCGAAAAGCTGTAACAATATAAAAAGTACAAAAGCTCCGAAAGAGTTGCGGAGTTAGAGGAGTCGGACGGAGACGGAAATAGGAGGGAGAGAGCAATAGTGAAAGAATCGGCCCGGAGGGCATTGGCCGCTGTAAAAAAAAAAGAAATATTTACCTTAGAACTTGGCGTCGCTTTCTTACTTTCCAACTTTAATTAAATAATTATGGCCGTATATTTTCAAGTTGACAATTATATTTTTTTCAAAATTACACAAAAATTATCATCACTTTCAAATTCCCCACTTATAGTTTTCAAATTTTATTCACTTTATTTTGTTTTAACTCGACCCTATATAACCAGTTTATGATTTTTTGGAAATACACAATAAGGCTTAAGTGGATAGGTCATTTGTGGCAGTGGAGGCCAACGATACATTTCGTACTAAACCATATACAACCAGCAATAATAATAATAATGTTTGTCCACGATATTATTTGATCGCAACTTTGTTAAACCTTTTTATTGTCTCTTTGGATCTTTACAATGAGGTACCATTTTCTATTTGTTATAGCCTGATGATGGTAATTGTTACCGAAACTAGTTGCAAGTTTTGAGTCCCAACGGACATTAAATATATTGTGGTTTGACTTTGAGTTTCATTGAACCCTTCATTTGGATTCTAACCACATTTGAGGTATGGATGAACTCTTAGAGTATTTTTTGAAGTTTGAGGCCATGTTTCACCATGACACCGGACCTGGAAAATGGGGTAAATTTGTTTATTTCAAAAACCCAGTTAAGACCTACAATTTTGCCCGGTATGATCCTTTTGCTAAATAAACTAGAGCTTCAGGTGTTCATCGGCCTTCATTTACTGGACTAACAGACAATTTTTTCAAGTTCTCCCTCGTACTTTATTAAACAAATAACAGCGTTTATTGTATGTTATGCTCTTTATTAGTCCAACTACTCGTGAAATTATATAGATTACAGTTTCATTATAAATATTTTTTTTTATTTCTAATAGCTAAATTCCATAAACAAGGTTATCATAATATATATGCCACTGTATTTCGTACAAAAGAGGAAGCTGTAATTTCAATTTGTTATAATCACAACTGATATCTCAAATTATAAAATGCATTTGATGCATTTTTTTATATTTTTTCTTAACATCAAGGTTTTTTATAACGGCAATTGCGATACAACTACACCCACTACTATGTTTAATTACGGATATTATTCGAATAACAAAGGAAATGCCAACTTATTGTTAATTATACAATAAAACTTTTTTTTTATTTATCCAATTTTAACATTTTAATCTGGGTAATAGAAATGGGATAAGATAAACAATTACTTTTAAAAGTGCCTGAACGTTAATAAGTGACCTAAAAGCATTAAAAGTAGAAACAGATTCAACTTTTTTTACGCTGAATACTAGCGCCTCCACTTGAATACTAGCGCCTCCACTGAATACTGGCGCCTTCACTGAATAATAGTGCCTCCACTGTATACTAGC
>CAJUYG010000037.1:198887-210252 GCA_910591675.1 Galerucella calmariensis | reverse complement strand
ATTATAATGCATCGTTAATAATAAAATGAATCATTCGAAAACCATATCATTTTACAATAGTAAACAATGCTGGGATTAAAAACAAATCAAAATATTGTTATAACTGTTCCGATACAATAGAACTGACAATTCGTGCCCCGTACATTCACTGTGAGTATTTTGTCCTTTTGTGTTGCTGACATGTTTTGCTATCTACAATGCTCAGGTATGCGATTAGCATTATGTGTTTCTATTATATTATTGAACAATTCTGTAGGACCCACTCAGAGCAGCACGGCGTTACATTATTCCTACTACTACTATGTATATGTGTGTGTGTGTGCTGTTTGTACTGGTATTAATATTAATTTAGTTATAATGCGAACTAATGTCAGTATGTACTAACAATATACCAAGAACACGCCTTCTAAATGGAAACCAGCTATTTCTATATATTATGCACTACCTATATAAAGGATCTCGTGTTCACGTTATATCTGGACCTACAACTAATATTTATCACACAAATTAACGATATTAAAGACTTCAATAATTTTTACTGTCTAAATGATAAAGACAGAATAGTATCGTTGTAATTTAACTTTGAAGGGTCAAGGGTGGAAAGGGTAGAAAGACAGAAAAAGAATAAAAAATCTCACACAACGATTGAAAAGGGATATAAAGGAGTTCGAAGATGGATCCAATAGCTCATATTTGCTCAATCTTAATAACGATGGATCCACACAATTCTCACTGTGGTAGGTAACTAAAAAGGTTAAAAGACCTATAACACAAATTCGGCCAATAAGGAAACGTAATGGCACCGAAAGCTAAGCTGAAAGTAGCGAGTCGAAAGTTGAGTGATTCGCTACATTTGCTTTCCGAGTACAACGTGATGAAGCACTAGAAGAAAGACCTGAACCAGATGACGAAAATGAAAGCAATGTTGACTATAGCAAATGAAAAAGAAGAAAAAAATAATGTAGATGGAAAAGGAAAACTTTAACATTTCACACTAGATATGTCAAACGTTTCGCTATTGAACATAAAGTAATTCCAACGTTGTCGGAATGTGAAGAAATGTCTGAGTTTTAAGGTGAATCACAAATAAACAAATAACAAATCCTACCAAAAGTAGTTATTAATATTATTTGATGACACCGTTTTTGCAGGTTTTCGTAAATTTCACACACACAATTCAAACAATAAATTCGGACAATGATATAGTTTTTTGTTGGAGCAATTTTCGAGGGTCATCTGACATGATCCCGTTGCTGTGCCTGTGGCGTCGAACTATATCGGGTTCACGGGTCTAAACAACGTGTATTCGGTTGCATCAATCATAGTTGTTTTACTGGCAGAGATTACAGGTCTATCCTGCACTCTCTATAATACGATCATCAGACCCACAATCGCTCGATCAATCGATATAATGCAATCATTGTGTGTTAATTATGAAATACTATCGCAAAGTGTTGACCGCTGTTTGATTTCCGTTCCCTGTTCCAGTTGAAAATGTCATTTTAATATTGTAGTGTAGTGCGGTTGCTAATTTTGACGGCTTACTGTTTTGTAATGTGATTAGTTATTATAATTGTTGGTTTTATTGGAATATTGAGCTATATTGAAATCAAGCAAATTTAGTGACACGTCAGATTCGTTAATCAGTGTCCAGAAATGCGTCCTGCATCCTTATCATCCTTATCAGCAAAGTGGCAATTAAGTGAAAATATTGTTTTTGTGTCACATATTGTGTTGATTGGCCAAAATATGAATATAATCTGTTTATTGGCTAGAAGGAGTGGACATCATGGAGCCTCCACTGTAAACCTAGCGGCGCCTCTGCTTGACAAGGTGCCTACAAATGGTAGTGGTACTTTCATATAATGAGAATATCTTTGAGCTTATTTGTACGTATTTTTTTTTGATCTTACTGACCTTACCTACTCACTTTGACTTGAAACGGCTCAGAACAAGCTAGAAAAAAAGTCATGAACTAAGAATGAATAACAGATGTTCAAAGTATGAACAAATTGATGAAAAAAAATGATTCCAACTGGCAACTTTGGCAAATTTTGTGGTGGTAATTTTTTAATAATTTTTACTAGATGCACGAATCTTTGTTGCTATGGAATTAGGGATTCCCTAATAGCACCAAAGACGAGTACTAATCTAGTTAAAATTATTCCCACGAATCTAATTCGGCGTGATTATTTTTTAAACTATTTGGCAGAATGTTGAGCAAACAAAGTATCTTTATTAAACAGGTTAACTGACAGCAAATTTTTAACGTCAAATAAAAATGACCCTGAATGTCCGGTACCAAATGGCTTACGCATTCATTCAAACAAAAATGATCAACAGTAAAAACACAAGAGATTTTTTTTACGGATAAATTTCTCTCTGCAACGAAACAGTTTTGCGTAAAGTTTTGAGTAAATTTGGTGATTGGTAAAACTGTTTCGTTGCAAAGAGAAATTTATCCGATAAAAGAAAAGCTCGAGTGTTTTTTGGCAAGATAAATTAACGACAGAATATATGGATGAACAACAAAAATAATTATCTTTATTAACTTGTGACTCATTGTCATTGTGTAAAAGTGACGTCCGCTTATTAGATGTTGAGGAAGAGGAGTTTTTATCGCGATAAAAAAGGATGCACCTTTTTTATCGATGTCAAAGTGACAATAACATTTCCAGGTATATGACATTTTAACATTGGAGTTAATTTATCAAAGGTAATACCACGAGTGCTTCAAATTTTATCGATAATTTTTTCTTTTCCACGAAAACTTGTTTATTTGGCAAAAATATGAAAACAAACCGATTGATAAAATCACGAGTCCGTTAGGACGAGAGATTTTATCTAAATTCGGTTTGTTTGAATGTTTTTACCTCAAAAAAACAAGTTTGAGTGATGAAAATAAAAAATTATGTGATAAAATTTGAAGAGCGAGTTGTATTTGGGAAGATTTTTTTTTCAACAATTTAAAATTTTGTATTTATTACCTGAATGTTCAATATTATCTTGGGTTATGGCACTGAATCGGTTGATGTTCATTTTCCAATAAACTTCGAAGTACTAACTATTAGTTGTCAATAATGACAAATTCAAAGTAAAATTTTGACGTTTCAATGTGAACAAGGTATTATCGATGAGGAAGCAGAATTATCAGTAGTGATAACCCAAGGACATTGATAATTGTTCGGAAAAATTTTATGACAGATTCCGAAAGCTTGTTGCCTACAAGCAAAAAGCTTGAGAAAGTTGTCATAAAATTTTTGACCATTTATCAATGTCCGAGGGTTATTTGGATAGAAAATTTTTCACCAATTATAGAATTACAACCAAATCGTGACATTTCCAAATATTATATATTTGAAACTTCTAAATCGAAATAAATCAATAGGTATGTGTCCATAGCAACGTGTAAACAGCCCATGGTCTGTTATCAGTGTAATGTTGACATGATTGGGTGAAATTGTTCATATGATAAAAAATGAGGAAATTTTATTGGTTATTGGAGCTGTCAAAAAATTTTCAGTATAATACCGAATGGTTGGCTAAAATAATGTACTGCTATTGATTAAAACCACCAAAATGTCAGATTTTGACAAGTGAAAAAAACAATCGATATAATTTGCTACTAGCTAATTATCAGTGTAATTTTGATGCTATTGGTCGATTTGAATTAGTTTCTCATTACGATTGGCTGACAAGGTTGTTTAAAAAATAATCTTTCGTATTTTCTACGTCTTGTAATTTTCACTCAATCTAACTACCTGTTTTAACTTGTTGGTTCTCTGAAAATCTGGTTTATATGCCACAAAACATAAATGGAAGTCGAAAGCAAATATTTCAATATTCTAAAATTAATAAAATGAACAAATCCCGAATAATTTAAAACAACTTTCCAGTTTATTCAATGCCTAAATATAAATAAATTATAGAATAGATGAAAAGTGAAAAATTGATTGAAATATACGAGATTCATTAATGAAATTACACGTAAATTTATTGTTTGATTGGTGGCTAATAATAATAAATAATTTGTTTTTAATTGTGCTTTGTACAACATGAATGGATATCGTTGTGGTTGTTTGTATAACACTTTCGAATACTCGGAATTGTTATCCCGTTTTAATCTGAAATTATTATCGACTACGTTGAATGAATGCACATTTTCCAATGTGTAAATTATGAAAATTCAGTTATACATCATTTTTTCCGAAAACAATATTAATAAATAATTATGAATTATTTAATGGTATTTATCAACTATTATTTTGAATAGATTAAATATCTAATATGTAAGACTTTTTGCGTCGGAAATATTAATTCCACGAAAATTGTCGAGAAATTTAGATATAATAAAAGTTACATAACTCAATCATCGTTGTTCCATATCAATTTTTTTTAACACCCTCCGTTTTCGAGATATACTCAAAAAAACGGGAGTTTGAGTTTTCATGATGCTTTAAGTCGAAAAGTTTCAACTTTTGACAAAAATGTAAAGAAACCTTTTTTGTGTAAAATGAAATTACCTTTTTTTTATTTAAACAGAATGGCTCCTCCACAATTCCGGTCATGCGGAAACCGGCAGATTTTGTATTTTTAGTAAGTTTTAGATTATATTCTTCAAAATAAAAAAAATAAAAATCGCGCTCGAGAATGCCGGATTAACGTTTTTTTTACAAGCTCGCGACCCTATAACTCGGCGGCGTCAAGGACTTATCGTCACTACATATAGAGCTTAAACTTTCCAAAGTTGTTCTATTAGGTCTAAGGTATCTCTCATATCTTCAACTGCCACGCTCAAGTATTCCCGAAAAATCTCCTATTCGCCTCCCTGACTACTACTTCTATTATCGTGTCACCTAGATTCTCTATGCGTTATTTAAGGAGTACACCGCTGACCTATTGGCGAAAAAACGCTATAATCCATTGCTTCGTAGCTTCGCTGGTGGCGCAAGTGTCTAATGGGGTAAATGAAGGTGCCAGTATCCGGTGAAAGAACGAGGACAGTGAGGTTAAAGTATTTAGAAGGTGCATTACTATTACTATTCGGAGAGGGCGCTACAATATAGTGGGGTGACCAGTATACAGTGGGGTCGCCAGCACAAAGCGAGGGCGCTAGTGGTGAACAAACTGTATATATGTGGAAAAATAGTGAATTAATCTGGACTGTAGAAATAAAGATCAATCTGCGGAACTTACCAAACGTTACACACATGCTCAATCCCTTGAGAGATGGGATGGAACCAAAGGATGCAGTCTTGCCAGGATCACCCTGGGAAATATTTGGCGATGACCAGGAAAAACCTACGTTTAACAGTAGGATTTCTGACTGGCCACTGACAACTTATGAAACACCTCCATACTATGGGGCTAGTGGACACACCTCTATGCAGGATGTGTGAACAGGAAAATGAAACTGTCAGGCATGTCTTATGCGAGTGTCCGGAGTTATCGTCAATAAGAGAGTGTGTGTTCGGTGAGTCTTTGCATACACCTGCCGATATAAAGGAGATGTCTCCTAGTGACTTCTGGGGAGGAGAGGATGTACGATGACCTAGGAGGACAACTCCTCGGGAGGATTTATAGAGGGTCACATGTGGCCTAAGTGCTGTGAGCATACACACACCCTCCCTACTCTACAGTATATTGATAATTTCTTGTTATAATATCGAAGAATTTCTGTAAATATTTATTAATGACATTTTAAATTTACAACAACCCCGTAGCAGATATCATGACTTATTAGATCTTTAATAAGCAGTGCAATTACTTGGAATAATAAACCGCGCGGAGTAAATCCCGTGAAATGGCGTGAATGTGTACATATATATCGATACATCTCCATGACAAAGACACATCAGTCATAGATCCGAATTGTCTGTACACATACACACATATACATACATTCGCGTGGCCAAATGAAGACGAAGTGGTTGAAGGGAAATGTGGCAATGGCGTCTGCGTGGCAATTCGTCCGTCGAATTAATCAAAGTTTAAGCTCCATAATAATGTGCACACTGGCTGTACGTCAGCATTATTCCTATTTTACAGCAAAACTCAATCAGGGACTAATATATTAGAGCTGTAAATTGGCAATCAATGTTTCCATGCATATGTATGTGTGTATATGGCGTGGTGTGGCGTGGCGTGGTGCGGAGAGAGTACAGGTAGGTCCCGCTCTCACGCCATGTAATAACAACGCTAGATTGCGTCGTATATTAAGCAACATCCAATATAGATAGGACAGTTTTAAAATCAAATTTTCTCTATCTATCATGTGTAGGTTTATAATTTCCAGCATTAATACAATGCACAGGATGTTAATCTGCAATAACCGTTCGCGCTTTGGGATTCGTCCCCGCACACATATAGCGCTAGGCTGCGATTCCGATTTCGCTCGCTACACTCCATCTATCTAATTTAAGGTTTATAGTTTATTACCGGATACCGATCGAAAAACGGGAATTTATACGTTAACGAAGTCTGCATGAAAAATCAAAGAAATATTTGGATTGCCTTCCATTTGGGAATTTCACAGAATCCGAAAATGAATAAAAGTACTAGTTAAACCAATAATATCCATCTCTATACAGTTTGCTTGTGAAGGAAGATCATTTTGTTGATTAAAAATACTTGTACCGGGTGTCTGATTAAGAGAGAAAACCTGCTGTGAAGGTGGGGAAGCTGACTCAATGAAACTGACTAATGAAATATTTATTCTAGTAGTTTTAACAGTTGCTAGGTGGCGATGCTATATTTTTTAATCATTCACTTGAAAAAGGGAGGAATTTAAAAAAAAATTGTTGAAACAGCATCTCAATATCCATTTTCTAAGCTTTTTTTTCTTCTCAACCAGTACCCAGACAGTGTTGGACTGCCTACCAACCAAACCCACCTCAAACTCGCGCCTTAGAATCATTACCCTAGCATACGTCAAGACGGACAGCGGTCCCTCACACACTCTCCTTCATCTTCTCCCTTCTATCATTCCTACCTCTCATATGCCATGTCGAGTCCTCTTCTCCTAATCATGCGCTCCACTACGCCATTTATCTCTATCCATTCCTGCTCGCCCCTCAACATATTTTCCCAATACACCGTCTCCCTGTTTATTTTCCAGATTCTTCAAAACTTCCTCGTTCTTTCAACATCTAAACACATGTCCCACATCATCCTCCACTTCACATCTCTCGCACACTACAGTTTCTCTTTTCCCAATCTTGTGGAGGTCAAGAAGTAGTTCACCTCCCCGAATTTCCGGTCCACCCAATTTCTCCTGCTCCCAATCGCTCCTTTTAGCGCGCCCTCATACTCATCTCACCTTCTCTCCATTTTCTCATCCATCGATTTCTGTACTTCATCTCTGGTTGCACTGCGCCATCGTTACTGTCTGGCCATCCATCTAATGGATAGGACCTTGACAGTCCACCCACTGTCCTGTACGCCTGCACCACCCTCTTTGCACCCGCAGGAGTGGTCTAACCCTCGCATCCACCCCTGCTTTCTCACCCCACACTTCCGCGCCATACAACATACTCTACTGTCCTACCAATTTTCTGAGCCAAGATACGAGAATAGTAGCCTCAAGTCACTGCTCGAAATACTTACCATCTTTTTCGATGCAGATTTTTAATCTCTGCGTGGTAGAGAAGGCAGCAGCTCCGCGATTTCAGCCATGGGAATACCGTCAATTGCGATCTGCGCTATTTCAAAGTCTTCTCTGGAATAATAAATTTTTAATTCGACCCCATAAATAAATCAATATTGATCAGCTGGGTATCCAAACAACACTTATATTTTGTGACTCTCTTAGTTCACTTGAGGCGATTGAAAACACTCAAAAAAGATCCTTTAGTCATAAAAATTCAGGCTTCAATGAGCTGGCTCCAAAAGCAAAATAAGACAGTGATGTTTATGTGGATACCCAGTCACGTACGTGGGGATTCAAGGCAACGAAATTGTAGACGAAGCCGCCAAGTAGGCAGCTAATAGTGAAGAAATTGAAGACATACCTGTAAGATTACAAGATCAACAAAATCACTTTAAGGAAAAAAAAAAGGTAGAACGTGTCGCGGGACACACGGTAGGAACTTTAGTTCCTTTTAAGCAAAAGTTATGTAATACATCTGACGTTATAGATAAACGATTTGCATATTTTTTGGTGGTGGAGTAGTAAGCACACCAGACTCTCACGCGGTAGACCCGGGTTCGATTCCCCGTGAGGAATTTTTTTTATTGTTAATTTAATTTTTAAATAATCATTCTGCTTGATATTAATAACGACAACAGGTAGATGTTTGAATTATTTAGCAGAATATTCATTATTATAGATAATGGTACGGTACCCTTCATGAGGGAGTCCGACTGGCAACATCTACTTATAACAGCATCGTATATTTAAAAAAGGAAACCGTAGCATTATACAAAATGGACATTCAAGAACTGTACGCTTACCACAAAATTAGTGGAAACATAAAATTGAATTGTTAAATTTTTAATTTGAAGTTATATTACAGTTTATAGAAATTTTTATTTTCTAGATTTTTTCCCAAGTGGGTCGTAGAAAAAATATGCTGCTCGACTCGTGTGGATTGTCCATATCGCACTTGAACGATTGAGCACTCCGCCTACGGCGTCGTGCTCATACTTCGTCCTCGTGCGATATGGCCATCATATCCACACTAGTTACATAAACTACAATTTCTTTCAAAAAATGCCCTTTACATTTAAAAACAACCTGCCAAATGTCAAATCAATTTATCCATCCATTTTAAAGTTATCGAATTAAAACATTCAAGTTTTCAAAATTTCAACACCCTGTATTTCGAAAAGTAAATGTGCTAGACCCCTTAATCGCACAAAAAAAATTATGGAAATAATAGTAAAAATGTATCCGAACAAATTCAAGTAGATCACCAGCACTGCGAATACCTGCTTTGCATAGAATTTCAATATAGCATCGGTGGTTCAGTGGTTAGAATGCTCGCATTGCACGTGGGCGGTTCGGATCCCGGCAGGAGCATATTATTATGAATCGCTGCTTCGTAAACGAGAGAGAGACTAAGGAGGCACAAGCACGCAAGCAAGGCACATAACGAAGCAACGTAACATAACGTAGCGTAACGTAACGCGTAACGGTCAGATCTTTTGCGTCGCGAACCCTTGTCGCTCAAACATAACCTGGCGTAAAGAACTAGAGTTCCAATATTACAAAATTGGAAAAGGGAATGGATGAGTAAACAAACACAACTTAAAGAAATAAAACCATCAATTGAAGTAGAAAACACATTTCAGGATTTTAGTCAAAAGGAACAAACCATAATTACCAGACTAAGAATAGGTCATACAAGACTTACTTTATGCTATATGCTGAGAGGACAGAGACAACCACTGTGCAATACCTGTAAAACCCCATTAACAGTGCAGCATATTCTGATTGATTGCCCCATATATGCAATAATATATGAAATACGGCTAAAATAGTACTCACCTTTCTTAGATCGAATAACCTTTATTAAGATATTTGAAAAAAATGAAACAAAATTCATAAGTGGATATTTTGATTGTCAAATGAACCAAAAATAGATGTTGCTTCAACGTGCTAAAAGCGATCAAGTTATTTTTCTCAGTGTACATTGCACCAGAAGAATACAGTATAAAATAAATATTAAAAGAAAACCAACCAACAATGTATTTTTTCGTTGACTGATACACTGACGCCGGCCGAAAGTTTTATAGGAGCATAACAAAAGCAATAAAATATTTCTATAAAATGTTTTTCTCGAGCACTATAAAGGTAGATTTCTAATTTCCAGAATTATTCTTTTCTGATACTGGCCGGGAAAGTATTTCGTTGCGGAGATATTAAACTTTTATGATGTTTAATATTTTATTCACGATGTTCTCTCTTTCCTCTCTCCAGACTTCTTCGGGAATTGTATAACTTTAGTTAAATAAATGTTTCTTTACAGACATAAATTAAAATACTTTTCAACTGTGTTTTGTTGTATTCCATTCCGAGGTATATGTATTAGTACGGAAGAAAAAGCTACTCGGCTTACGTTGATATAAAAACTTTTTCTACCCCAAGCATTTTTTTTGTCAAGAAAAGACTAATGTGGAATTGAAATTATAGGAGAATATTTAATTGTGCCACATTTTCAGCATCACCCTTTAAAGATAATGAATTTCCCCAGTCTTCCCCCAAATGATCTTCCTGAACTATTTGATGATATCCCACTTCAATGCAACCCTTGAACTGGTTGAAGAGAGTCACAACACCTCCTTTATGTCATTAATTTATTTGGATAGTCTAGTGAAACTGAATTATCAAAGTCTATCATATTTTTTTTCTCTAATCAGATTCTGTCCTCCAAATTTCCAAGTTGTCTAATAGGCCAGACGATAGGGGTAACAACTACAAATAGCTATACTGCTGATTTTTTTTCATAAGTACCTTAAAGTATGTAGATTGATATAAAAAAAAGTTTACCAGTCAATCTATTTCCCAAATTAGAAAAAGAAAATCACAAAACTTTTTTTTTTCGAAATTTTTTAATATTTCGCGCTGGGAGGAAGGTAGAGAAAAATAAAAAATACCACCGTGTAGGGGGAGTGTTTTACAACAAAAAAGGTTTTCTGCGTTTCTTTCGTCCGAGCAATGGTTTGTCCGGAAAAAATTCGGTAGACTGAGTATGTGTTCCGCATCCGCGTGACTCTATTTTCTGAAGCGCGGCGAGGTACATTAAAAAATATTGTACAGTTACAATGTAGATATAAATAATGGTAATAGGGCGTTTTGAAGTGGGAAGTGTCAGCCCTAAGATGGCATTTTTTTGTCATAGCACATAATCATTTTTAGCAAATTACTCATAATATATAATACAAGTATTATATTCTAATCAAAAAATATATTATATAATAAGGTGGCATTGAAACAATTTTCGAGGGATGGAAACTGTTATTCAGGAGGTCTGTTCCATAAATAAAATTTACGGAAAATTAATTTTTCCTAATTATGAAATACGGCACTTTCCATTATCTTGTAAATTTTAGGAATCTTGAATTTACAAGAAAATATATCTATTAAGTACTGTAATTTTGATAAAACTGGAGTAATTTTGATGGAGTTTGCGTAGAAATGTTGAGAAAACTTCTAAGATCAAGAATATATAATTACAAAATTAATTAATACACATACATTTTTGGATTCAATGATTTTGTGTATTATAAGCGAAAATAGCAATTTTTATAGATTCGGGTGGGAATCTTCTTAATTTTTTCAAAATAAAACTCGATACTCCTGTAATATAAAGATTAATATTCAACGAACAAAATGTATATAGTGAAAAGGTATAAAAGATGATAA
>CAJUYG010000037.1:177908-188887 GCA_910591675.1 Galerucella calmariensis | reverse complement strand
GTTTGTGATACGATCATTATTTTAAACGAACAATTTATTTCGAAACGATATCGCTAATTTATTTTTAATAGCCATTCAACAATTTCATACAATATTTTTATTAATACAATAATATAGAGTTGATACCAGTAAATTGATTTAAACGCCCGACTGCTCTTTGACAACCTAATAATAACTTAATGGATATTATTTATTCAATAATTCAACGTTCGTTTATTTAAACGGGACGGGTTGACATTGCAAATAGCACCCGATAAAATTTTATATTATCCGGCACCCCATCAAAATGTTTTCATCGGCCAATCAAGGTTTACGCGCTCTTTACAAATAGACGGATTTATCGGAGTGTTTATTGGTTAATTGTTGATTGTTTACGCTTGTTTGTCGATTTATATCTAAATAGTCTATAGATACGTTGACGGTACTCAAAAATGTTCACTGATTTTCAAAAAAAAGTCCACTGAAAACAATGTAAATGTGTGTGTAGAGATATTGTGAGCTAGGCGCGAGTCGAGCCAGAGTCGAGCTTCTTGGCAAGCATGTTGTGAGCCATGAGGCGAATTCTTTGATTTTTTTTAAAACCACACATATATTTTTCTTGACCTGTCCGTGCTTCTTTTGAGCGATCTCTTCCATTATCCTTTATCTCATCTGATAGGCCACGTCGACGTTCTGGTCCCTGGCCTTGTTCTTAGCCGACGAACTGCGATCAAAGACAACCATTGACAATATTAGTCGAGTCGATATTTCCTTCTTTAAGGCTTCTACGACAACTAAGGCTACTCCATTCTGCGAATCTAGATTTTTCTCCTTTTTAAAGTTATCTTTGCCTCTGGGATCCCACAAATTTATAATGTTTTTACGTACATCTCCATATTAAATTAAATGAGATTGTTGATGGTCTCGCCAGTCATCGGATCAAAACCATTTTGTGGAAAATGAGAAAAGGAATTTGCATCCTACCTACTGAAAAAATTCTCCAATATTGGAGCAATTAAGAGCTTCGTGGTCGAGTTTCAATTCGGAACTGCTGCTGATGTTCTGCAGTCCTAATTTTCACTAATAGTTCGTTAAATTTAAACAACTTCCTCATGGAACTATTCAAAGAGGTCAAAATTGCGTTGAAGTTTGCCAGCATTATTTTAAAATCAATAGAAAAATGGATCTTTAGACCGGCATTGTATCACATTAAAAACACATTTAGTAACAAGATTGCTTTTCCAATTTATTAAATTTTAGGCGAAAACGTCCAACTAACACGTAACAGCTAAATCCAAATTTAATTTTTGTGGCAATTATAATGCGGACAATATGATTTATTTTTATATTGAATAATCACTATTATAACCTTACTTTTATCTAAATAGAGTTGAATGGAAAAATATTCACTTTTTTGTACACCACGGAGTAACAATTTTTCAATACTAAAAAATCTGTGAAAATATCTTCTCTGTCACTTTCGTGTCTAAAAAATCGCGTAAAAAAGTCAAAGGAGTCAGTAGAGGACAATATTATTGACTGAAGCATTTGAAGAAACTGCCCCAGACAATCTATGTCAGTGAGATAGCTTGGAAAATGGTGGATTTGATTATAAGAGTCCGGCTGGAGGAAGTAATCTAGATAAAATAGACCACAATAGATAATAAAGGGTCTCAGTGGAAAAGGCCAGGGGGTCTATTCACTAACAGTGAGAGCTCTTACGAGAGTACACACTTATAAAGTGGGCTATATCATAATTTGCAATTTCGAGAGAGCTCGCATGCGTACTTTATAAGTGTGTACTCTCGTAGGAGCTCTCATTGTTAATGAATAGACCCCCTGTAGTCTCTTATCTCACAAAAAGATATCTACAACCAAATATTGGGATGCATAACAATTTATATTCTTCAACTGTAACTTGCAGTGAGCTCGTTCATTTGCTCGTATTGCCTTGATAACAATTTAAACCTATTTCCATTTGGAATAAAAAATATTATTTTATGGTTACAAACGCGTTTGTCTTGGACTATGTTATTTTATATAAATTACTTTATATACGTGTTTTGTTTATCCGATCGTAGATGAAGCAGATAACTTGTGTACTTTGTGTTTTATTATTCGTTCTAAACATTTTTTATATACAACCATAAATTAATATCTTTTTGATGTGTATGCTTTAAAAATAACATTTTTTTCATAAAACGTATTTCATTTTAATGTATTTTTCTTTCTCTCTCTGTCTTTTACAACTTAATGAAGGTGTAATTATTTCGTGAACTTTATATAAATTACAACTCACGCAACACAAAAATATCTACTATTTTCTTTTATTTTTGTTCATGCGCCCGGACAGCCATGGCCATGGTACAGTTGAATTACATAATGTTTAACGTCCACTGTTTTGCTCAATATAGTCATCAGGAGATTTTCATTATTCATTTCAATAACATCTTCACAGGCTTCCAATGTCTAACAATTAACTGACAGTAACGAAACTCCCTCACAAAATCATCCACTTTTGTACCTCGGCTACCGAGGAGCCGGCTCAATGTGCTCTTTGTATATTTAATGCATATGCTAGCCAGGCTGCTCTGAATGTTACAATTTATGAGTCTTAAGCAGTCTGCAACCGTAAACAGTCCAAAAATGGGAAAGGAGCTTAGTGCAGTCTACTGGAAACAACCTACAGGCCAGAGGCTCAGGGCTGCGATTGCAGATTAATGTTACGCCAACCCTTTCAATACAGGAATACTTAGAGCCTAATCAGGTTGAAGATTTATCTCCAAAACAGATAATATGCTTTCTCGGGAGCCTAGAACTAAAATATCGATGTAGAGTAAGATTTTGTAGGTCTCCATTGACCACCGTGTAATCCAAGTATGATATTTTTCTGGAATTTACAGGAGCCTTCTACTTATCCTATATCACGTTATTTTTTTCCATTGCACTTGCGTTATATTAAAAGTATTTAGGATTTTTCCTGAAACTTATTGTCCCACTTTCCCCTGCTATTCTTTAAGTTGACGAGGCTAATTTAGAGCAATCGTGTACTGCTTGGCAAAAACCGTGCACATACTAAAAGAAACAATAAAATATAGCATAATAATTGTCTTCAAAGCTTTGAAACATGCTTTTATACTTCACAGAAAACACTTTGGGTTTTTATGATGTATTGCACAAATTATATGCAGAAAATTCTGAAAAAAGAAATTATATGGTATGCAATTTTATTTTGTTTTCAAACTTACTGATCGCTAGGACCGTCGTCGCACGATGTGAAATACAAATTTTTCATTGTTAGAATCTGCTACACATTTGACTGGCACTTTTTTTCTTCACCCGCTTTCTACATTGTTCATGTCTCTCTAAAAACGACAGTACTGATGGCTCCCTAGCATAAACGCTTCTTTGCTTTGCTTCTTTGCTCTGCATCATCTTACAATTGTCTCACATTTTTGCTGTACTTCCCTTACTTCTGTTTTCTCTGAAGGTACATTTGCCAAGGCTTAGAATTGCTTAGGATTAAGGTTCTTCCTGTAAAATTTTATTTAAAAAAATTTCCAGTGTGTAGGTGACAGAACGGATTCCTGCCGTACTCCAGCTCTTCTTCCTAAATGATCACTTGCTTCCTATTGTACAAGTTGTTTTTTTTTTATTTATAATTGGAAATAAGCTGATACGGGCCTGTAATGATTTTTATACTTATTGTATGTATTCGGCATTGATTTTGTAAGTTTGTACTTGAAATGGTTCGGCAGAGGGTCGGGGGGTGAAAGTACACATGATATAAAAATGGACTTTTTATTTCCTACATTCTTTCGACAGAAAAATCAAGAAAAAACACGACAAGCAATAAAAATGAAAACTTATATTCGATATACGCTCATATTTGGTCGGGAATTTATATTGGATTGGTATTTTACTTTTTACTATTGCTCAGAGGGATTTATATCGAGTACAAGAAAAAATACAACATTGTTATCATCATTATAAATACTGAGAATTAGACTGATTCAGCTCTCATTGTTGATTAAAATGGTAATAAATAAGTAAACATAAGTACTGTTACAAAATTTCAACTTGAAATGCAATAGACCATTTATTCTGGAATGTCGTCATTGACAGGTCGATCATATTGTTCTGGTTCCTCATGTCATTATTCTATTTAGTTTTCATGGAAAACTACATAATTAATTCAATTTTTCCGGGTAAAGATAATAATGTTTGAAAACGTACAGAATACCTACTATCTTACCAGACACAATTTATCTGAGATATTGCAGTAGATGGCGCTCGGCATACAATTATTTCCAAGAAGTGGAGAGGAGACTTTCTCTAACCTTCTTCATCTCTGGTCTTTCTGACAACCAACTTACTTACACCACTACACCACATGTCAAAACTCACAAACTCCAAATGATCGGGAAACCCAGCATAATATAGCCGACCTGCCAAAGTCGTGTTTTGACTTTGTGTAGTCTTGCACAGGTGTGTTAACGATTATTCTTTCTTCTTTTTCTATAGAATAACCACTTCTAGTATGTAAACAATTACTAGCACTTGTAGAAATCGGATGTATTTAGTTGGGAAATCAGTGGATTTATGAATTCTATATTTCCAATTCCCCCAGTAATTTTATCGCCCATAGTTAGGGAACTGTAAAACGTCAACTAAATATGAGCCGTACATTTCAGGTAGTAATTTGTATTATAATGTGGATATATGTAAATTGTAGAATAATTTCGATACATTGTAAATTTATGATGATATAAAATTAAATATAAAGCCATAGGCCAGCCTCAGATCAGTTGAATCGTGTTATACATACAGTTAAAAAAAAAGCTGCCATAGAGATGAACACATACTAGATTTGATTGAATTCAATCCGAATTGATTAAATATCATTTGCATCGACTAATTTTTCACTCCAATAATACAATCTTAAGCTTTTGGTGAGAAAGTGGTTGAAAGAACTTCTTAAAAGTTTTTCTTAATTCGCAGAGGACAAAGTGTAAGTGGGATTCTAGGATAGAAAACTACTTTTGAAAGCATTGGATTCATCAGTACAACTGCTGAAGGTTTCAAGTCATCAGCACCTTAGCCTTTGGGCTTTCGGAACTCTTGGTTAGACTGTTGTCTTCATCAGACTTAACGCTACATTCACAAGGCTCTTTTTACTAGGAGAAGTCATCCTTGGGCTCATTAGGCTCATGAGTAGTGAGTCAATGCTTCGCATATTTCTTACAGGTAGATCCTCTCTTATATCAACAGATGTAGCTCTATATTGTGTTTTTCAAGTTCGTTGGTCAGTGATACTGAGGATTTTTTTGACCGAAAGTTTCCTGTGTTCTTTTTTGCTCCAGTACGATTGAAATTAGTGCTGCAATTTTGACATACCAACTAGCACTAGATGCAGTTTCAATCTCTCTATCTGTGATGGATGGTAACTTGCTCGATAAAGGTTAAAGTTTAAAACATGAAAAATGTCATCTAGAATCTAGAGGTGAAAGTTATTAGGGTATGTATAATGTATAATGAGTAATGACTCATTGGGAATTGACACAAACAGCAAAGCTTACATCTTATTTACAAGAACACTTCATCTCAGCCTTTCGGATTTCTACGAACACCAACTCGATCAATAAATTTGATACGGAGAATGGTGCTGGGCGTTGTAGTTGGAACACCGAAGAAATATAATTATAAAACATTAATTTGCAACAACTACTGGCCTAAAGTATCCAAAATTAATGCAGCTACATTGTATGAAACAGTCTAGATTTTATCTCCGCAATTATAATGGTAATTACAGGCAATACCTCACGTATTATTACTTTTGATTCATTACATCGATTTTGCATAATAGAAATGTCAGTTAATACTTTAAGATACAGTTAGGTTGTTTTTATAAATACTTCCGACGGCAACGGGATTTTTCGCAATAATTTACATAAAATATTTTTCGCAAATAAATAACTGTAATTAAAAAAATGATAATTGAAAGAGTTTAAACGTTTTTTCGGTGATTCTCTTTAACTACTTGCACTGGTACAGCTGGTAGAGGAACAACTAAGAAACTGTAGTGCGTTCTTGGGCATAGAAGAGGCTTTTGATAATATTGCACATGAGTCTGAGCATTAAATAGAAAAGATTTGTACAGCACAATATTCAAAAGGATGTCGGGATGTCTTCGTCTCCATCTGTACAACCAGAAGATATTCACAAAGAGGAGTAGCATTCATGTGGAAGTAGAGTCACTTAGGCCACATGTGACCCATTGTACATCCTCCCGAGGAGTTGTCCTTTTAGGTGTTTCCTCAGTTGACAGTGGCCAGTCAGAAATCCTTCTGTTGAACGTAGGGTTTTCCTGGTCATCGCCAAATATTTCTTCGGCGCCAGCTTCCCAGGGTCGCTCAGGGTGATCCTGGCAAGACTGCATCCTTTGATTCCATCCCATCTTTTAAGGGATTGAGCATGGGTGTAACGTTTGGCTGGTTCCGTAATTGTCGAAGTCGTTAGGTCGTAGGTGTCACTGGGTCCTAGCATTCATGTAAAAGTAGGGTTTGGGTAAGTTGAGACTGGCCTAGAATATGCCAGGGACAGAGAATATCCTTTGTAGGGACTGAACTATTCGAATTGCTGGTTAGGTAGATGGAACTATAAACATCAAGTCAGATTAAGTATCTGTGTCCTGTAAATTAGTTTTGCATTTTTTTAATGGTTTTTTACTTATCTAAACTGTCAAGTAAGAAAATATATTGATCTAATAAGAATAATTGAGCTCCGCGAGTACAAACGGACCCTAAAAACGTAACAAACGTTCATTTTTAGCAAAAAGCTATTTAGATTTTTCCGTTTTTTTTCTTTCTACATACTCACAGTAGTACCTATATACATATAGCGTAACAATAGATTTTCTTTGGTTCACGATCCCATGAAAAATTGTAACGAAACAATATATCTGATAACAGAGAATTCAACTTGCATCAGCAGATTCTCGCGGTCGACAATACAATTAGCATCATCCCTTTTGTATGCACGACTCTCCACATATTTTCCACGGTTGCATCTCCATCTACCAACGAACAGAGACGGATTAAATGATTCTTTGCGAGGTAACCAATATATTATAAATGAATTTAAAAGGATGTTTTAGATCAGAATTTTTGTTATCTCTATTGCCTTTGTTACCTTATGCACATTGTTGGAACCTCAGGCGACATTTTAAACTGTTTCAACTGGAGGTAGATACAAAACAAATCCGTTACATATAAGTGAATATACAGTGCGATCAACATGCATCATAATATTAGAAATTCCCAAAATAGGTCGATGTTTTATTTTAATTTGCAATTTTTTCGAATTATAATTTAACATAAAGGGTGGACCACCGTGTTTTTTAAACGGAACCCCCTTTTTCCAATTTCCAGATTCCCCGTAAAAAAATGTATAACACTTTGCTTAAAGTTGGTACAGGGTGGGCAAAAATATAAAGAAACTTATAAGAATTGTTTTTGGAAAGTTATACGTTACTGAATGTAATAAACATTCTAATTTTATTGTTAATTGTTACTTTATGGACGCACTGTATAAATGTTTCCGAACGGAAGGTAGAAATGTTGATAATTTAAAAATATTCAGCTCTAATCCACTTATACAAAAAGGATGAATACATTCTGATCAACAAAAAAAAAACAGCAATATGCAGCAACTCAAATAAAAACGTATATTCTTGTCAAAGAATAAAAAAAAATTGTTCGTTTGCCCGGGAAAATAAAAAAAGGACACTTTTTAATATGCCATAGTTATTGATTTGTAACGTTTCACTTTGTAATCATAATTTGTATTTTTTTACATTTTTTCGCAGTTGGTTTTAAAGTAATAATGTTTCCAGCAGAGACGGAAACAAAATATTGATTTCAGAATAGTAAAAAAATTGTATAAATGTATCTACATTCAATCGGTCACCAAATTCGCTCACAGAATCTGCTTCCAAGTAACATCGAGGTTATGGTTCCCTTACAATATATATGGAAGGAGGGAGGTATAATAATTTAAAAGTGCACTTTTCCCAAACTAACGAAAAACACATTATATATTGCCGTTCAAAACTTTCTACTAATATTTAAAGATGTATTCCGAAGTTTCACCATAATATGCAAATTTCTCAAATACCAGTACATCTTTCTAACTTTTCCAAGATACGTTTTTACATGAAATATGTGCCCTCGTCTACGTATATATTCTAATTTAAAATATAGAATACAAATTTATACGAAGCGCACCGAACGGAGTTCAATTCCCTGTGGAAACCTTCAATTTGATAAATGTGAAATAAATATTAAGCAGAATTTACCTCTTTTTCCAGAATAACTCCACTCATCCCATCTAATACTTTTTAATATTCGTTAAAAGAATTATTTACTCTTAAATTATTTACCCTCTATAATCTGCGGTTACACTTTGGGTTATTAAAATATTAAAATTGCCGTTACATTCGCACATCTCGACCCGGGATTAGAGGGATTTTTAGCGGAAACAACCTTAGGATATATTTTATCCAAATTGAATACCAACACTTTATTTTTCTCTCGCTACCATGGGTATCGTTACGAAATCATCTAGAAATGTCATAAATTGTCTAGAAGATGTTAAATATTTAATTTTGAAGTTTTTTTTTTAAATTTAGGTAGTTGTCAAAATAAAATGGAAATTCGAATGTTTTCTAAGAGACGTTTGAAAGAAACTTATAAACTAACAAAAGAAAAGAGACTCTTTGAAAATAAATAAAAATTTCGTGAATTTTAGAGTCTTCTAGTCATTTTAGATTAGACAATTTTTAGTGCAATATTTAGTCCAAGTTTTGGAACAATATTTGGAATAGATTTCTGGTGTGAAATATTGTCCAACTGTTTTAAGCTATTTTAGACTATTCCAATTTATTGAACAATTTTTAGTTCAATGTAACATGCTGTTCAGCTGTTACGTTTTTAGTTTGAAAAGCTATTTCATTTAGTGGCTCACTAGTCATTTCCTCCCAAATTTCTACTAAATTTCTAAACATGCCGTTTCCTTGCCGTATTCCACTCCCTGAGGTGGAGTGCTCTAGCCTGGTGCAGTTTTAGGTTACAAATTGGCGCCCAACGTGGGGCACCAATTAAACTATTGTATACACTATCACTGGGATGGGGTGTACAATTAATATTAAATTGGACGCCACCAGCTCTTTAATCGAACGAAGCAATTGAAACAAGAAACAAAAGGTGGAAAGCTGGAAACACCTTGTAAGAAATTAAATTTACGTTAAAAAAAATTAATATAATAAATCTACTTATTCCCGAACACGTTTATCCAATTCAATGATTATTGAATAATCAATACAAAGAATGAAATAATAATTATTTATTGGATTATTTGGAACTCAACATAAATTGAATATTTAAAAAATTAAACGAATAGAATACTAATTGTAATTAGCACGCCAAATCCAAATCTTACACAAGCTATAGACGGCAGTGGCGGTGATGTCTTCGACAGGCTGTGGACCTCGTGCATGGGCAGGAACGAAGTGGACTGAAGATGCCTTCGGAGGTGAAACTTAAATGAAATTGCCGTATACTTGCCGGCTGCAGAGCAACCAGACAATCGAAAATTGCTCACCAAAAATTAAAAATTAAATATAAATAACTGTTGCCTTCAATGTGGCAGTTAGAGGAAAGAAGGAGTCCACTCAGAAATTGAAATTTCGAACATCGACAGACAAAAACGGAAGGGGAATTTGATAAAAATTAATGTTTTATTTCGGAGTGGCTAATGCCACAAGGAAACGGCATGTTTAAAAATTTAGTAGAAATTTGGGAGGAAGTGACTAATGAGCCAAAAAATTCACTAAATGAAATAGTTACATCAAGATTCTGCGCAGAGTGATCTGATTTGATGATAATATAAATATAAACTTTTCAAATTCAAAAATGTCGTTAGTTATGGAACCGGAAAATTTAAAATATTTATTAATTTTCAGGAGAATGAGATTCGGTAAAATAAGTGGTTTATGAAACGGTCTAATGATGCCTAACTTTGCCAATACAGATTCTACGGCTAAGCTTCTTAAGTATTTGTTATGGTAATCTTTGTTTTTTACATTGTACAAACAAGCGTGTTTTGAGATTTCCTCAATTAACATTTCAATATCTAGTTTATTCCAAGACATATTTCTCAACCACTTTAATACATAACCACAAATTATCAAGATTAATGACATTCATACGAAATTTCCATCGTGAAATACAATAAATGAAAATGTTGAGAAAATAGAAGCTGTTCTATTTTTTACAATTTGACAGGATAGACAATTTTTAAAACAATTTCCAATTATAGACTCAACAATTTAAATTGTTCCAAAACTTGAACTAAATATTGCACAAGACATCGTCTAATCTAAAATTACCTTTAGATTTTTATTATTTTAAAGTAAATAGTTGGGTATAGATTTTGGGACGCCATGAAACCCAGTACAGTGTTTCATTATTAAAAGCGAACCCTGCGTTAACATCAACTTCAATTTTGATAATCAATTAAGACCCGAGAAAGTTTCCCGACTAGAATGGGTGGGTGTTAATAATACATTACAAAGTAATAATAAATTACGTCGACAGAGGCAAACATTAAGTGTTAAAGTTTCGCCCAAGATCTATATAATATCAGACAAAATGACACTTTACTTATCTGTAGAACATGGGACACGTTTAAACGAGTCATTAAACTCTCGGTTAGGAGCTCGTTAACGTTTTAATTGTTTCGTTGAGCGATCTGAAGTCGGTGCAGATGCCGCTTGCACTCGCAGATACTAAGTAGATTTATAATGTTCCGCGTCCCAGTTTGGGTAATTTTCTTACTGCACTTTATTAAAACTAATGCAATACACATTATATATTGCCATTTAGAAGTTTCTTCGAGTCTACTCCTTATATTTATATGCCTTATTTGAATATGCAACTTTT
>CAJUYG010000037.1:86875-167298 GCA_910591675.1 Galerucella calmariensis | reverse complement strand
CTTGCGTAGTGGTTGAAATACCGATACCTTCTCCACACCCATTTGCAACTATATATATTATATATATATATATCGAATAACAGAAACAAGCATCCATTTCTATATATATTTATGGAAGTGGTCCATTACTAGCGATATATTTTGATAGCATATTTCAGTCAACCAATAAAATCTCTATAAAAATAAACAGCCAGTCGATTTCCTTCCAGTGTTATAAACGTACCTGCTGTTTATATAAAATACTTTGTATATTTGAAAGTTTCACATTTACTACTTGTAATTTAGTTTAAATCCCGCGTCAGTAAAATTTAATGTCATATTATACTTTATTGATAGTTAAATGTTGAGATATAAACGTTCTATAACGTACACACAATGTTTAGGGGCAAAATATATATATACGTAACGTCGAACTTAAAAATACGATTTCAGACAGTGGATATGTACCTACTTTGTTTTTAAAACGGCGGTAGCGGCAGTGTGCAATAACACATTTGTCAAATATATTTTTATTTCGATCGTATATACTTATGAAATATGTGGATAAGACTGGCGTACTGAAAGCACTTTCGAGGGAAACAATTTTTTGATCAGTATTTGAAAAAAAAATCATCCTAAGGGTGAGTTAATGTTGGAGCCGGTAAAGGATAAGAGCAACTAGGCGAGAATAACATTGTCGAGTATTCCAAGACAGACTGGAATAGAAGAAAATAGCAGAAGACCTAGCAGAGGGACTGAAACACTCTAGTTATATCCCAAAATTCCTTTACGTCACATACGGTCTTGTTCAACCCTAATCACTTGCCTAGGACATTCAATGTGTACGTGATTTATTTACGTGTGGTTTTTCTTGGGAGCGTACCGATTAATTCATTCATTCATACGTTTGGGTTGGGCTCAACAGCTCAGGCACTAACCTAACCCATGTTATCCATCTACTTCCATTCCAGAAGCTTCGTGTCTTCTATATAGGCCACCATCTTCAGTAGTTGGTTTATTTCCCTTCCAAAGTGCTTTCGTCTGAGTCCTTGTAAGTTCTCTCTAGGAGTTTCATCTGAGAGTTAACATTTTCTGCACATAAGTTCACTAACTTTGCCCATCTTGTGCAGATGCTTCCTCAGGGTACAGTGTGCAGTCACTAAGTCGGTGACTGACTTCAAATTTCTCTCACCCAGTGTCAACAGCCTGGACGAGAGCGTACCGACTTTAGTAGAAGATCTTTTAGGTCTTTAGTATTTGAGCAAATGACCTTCTCCCTAATTTTGGCCATGACTATTTCAAGGAATCCGTTAAGATGCTTGATTATTTGGGATGTATTTTGAAACCTTTGCGTATCAATATAAACTTGTTTATAATATACTGAATAAATAATATATGTCCAAACCTCAATTTAAATCAGTCAAATTTTAATGGTTGGCGCTGTTGCAATATTTATCTTAAAATAATCGTTTCGTTGAGTATTAAAATTTTATGATTCTGTTATGTTTGGGTAAGTAAAATCGAGGGGGATATATCCGAAGATTTTTCTTCAACCTATCCAGAACAGAAATCATGTTTTTTTAAACCTGACCATGTTTTACAGCCATGATCTATAATTTTTGGTGGATTCGTTTTCTTGAATAACTTTGAAACCTTACTCTACTTTCACACAGGACAGGCTGAACATTTTTTTCCTCAAATTAACCAAAAAGGAGACTACCTTTCTTCAAAGTCATAAATTTGACCACCACTAACAATTTAATAAGCCGGAATAATAAAATACGTATGTTTTGTGACAACTTTATTAACAGTATGATCCCTTACAAGTGTGTTTGTGGTGTGTCAATTTATTGGCACTGGTCTTAGAAAACCAAAAGGCCAATCTAATATCCCTTAATAGTACTAGACCCATTTCACCGACTATTATAAAGGTTGCGCTTTTTCATGTAGACTGAAAACTTCTGTCACTATAATTTGGTTCAAAAAGTACATAGACTATGGGAATGTAATATTCCTTTAACAACCAAATGTTTATCGGATATTACAGAGTTGTACTCAACATTGATTTCACAATAATTCAATAGTACCTAACTTTAGGTATGTACAATTAAAAATGCCACAATTTTTGAGTTTATAAAGGAAATCAAATAGTTTCCTTACCCACTAATGTATGTATGTATGTATGTATGTATATTGGGGTGACATTCACTGAGACTTAAAGAGAGTCTCAGAAACTAGCAGTTCCTTTAGTCCTATTTCCCGGAGGAATTTTAGGATGTCTGCAAACTACAACTTAGGTAAATGTTCCTCTTCTATCCAGTAATCTCCCAGGTGCTCTGCTCTAGGATTCTGAAGTGCTGTGCAGCTGAAAAGTATGTGGATGGAGGTTTCTTCTTCCATTCCACAAAATCTGCATTCTTCTTCCTCCACTATTTTGAGCTTTTTCAGGTGCCTATTCAGGCGACAATGTCCCGTGAGGATCCCTGTTAAAACTCTTGGCGCAGTTTTTCTTTGACTTATGCATTCATTTGATCTCAACAGGTTGTAGTCACCCAGAAGAGTCTTTGATTGTATAAGCCCTACTGGATCTTTCCAATGGTCAGATCTTCTCTTTTTCTCGGCTTAACTTATTTCTTCAAATATTACATTGGGACTGATTCCGCAAAAGGGTTCAGGCCTCCAGAAAGGTATTTCAGTCCCCCTCTTTGCTAGTTCATCTGCTATTTCATTTCCTTCTATTCCAGTGTGTCCTGGAATCCATAGTAAGTTGACTATATTGTTCTCTCCTAGGTTTGTCTAGGCATTCCCACACCATTTTGGAACTGATTACACAAGAGCTTAGTGCGCTTGACTATCTGACATTATGATAATCCTTTGTCTTCTGTATCCTTCATCAATATTGAACTGGGCGCACTTTCTCATAGTGTGGTTTTCCGCTTGAAAGAAACTTGGGTTTTTTCCCAAGCTTTCAGAGTGTTTGGTTCCTGGCCCAAACACTCCTATCCCAGTTCCTACTATTGCTTTTGAGCCGTCTGTGTACCATTGAATGGCATTCTTTCCAAGCCTGGTAATGGTATTTGGATCCCATTTCTTTTAGTTGCTTAATTCTGTAACGAATTTCTTTGAAAAGTTATACTTTTTCATCATACCGTCTTGTGGCATGTCCCAGGTTGTCTGATTTCTAAGAAGTGAGAAGGTGGTTTTTTTTAATAATTCCCTCTCTACTTAGTCTGTATCTTGTTCTTTCTGCAACGCTTTCCACCACCACATGTAGAGGGGTGAGGTTGAGAATCACTTCCATGGCTGCCGTTGGGCATGTTCTCATTGCTCCTGTGATGCATATATATACAGGCTAGTCTTTGAATTTTGGAGAGGTTTTCTCTCGTCGTCAATAGGCTAGTTCTACTACTCCACGCAATGGCTTCATAAGTGATGATTGGCCTCACTATCGCAGTGTACATCCAGCTTAGGATTTTTGGGTTACAACCCTAGTTTCTTCCTGCCAGATTTCTGCACACCATTAGAGCCATTTTTGCCTTGTATGTAATCTCCTTTTCGTGTTTGTTCCACAGGAGTTTACTGTCTAAAGTTAAACCTAGATACTTGACTTCTTGTCTCCATTCAATCTCGTTCCCAAGTTTTATGGTTTTGTTCTGTACCCACTAAACAGTTACTATTAAATTGTAAAATATTTTGTCAAGTTTGAGTACAACTCTGTAATAACCGATAAACATCTAATTGTTAAAGAATTATTGTATCCCAATACTCTATATACTTATATAAATTGGCTGGATAGGCTATTGATTTTATCAATATAAAAGGAACAAAAAAAAATGTGTCCGTGGTGTAAATTACAAACGCCGAATGTCGGAAGATTGGACGATTAATATTTTATTGTCAAGATCGTAAAAAGTTATTCTTACTACATTGAAAATTTCGGTCGCTTTACATAAAATATGCGGTAACGGCCCTGGATATAGCAGGGAGCACTCCTGCCTCTCCAATTTAAATAATTGAATACATGAATTCGTGATAAGCCACCATGCATAGTGCATGAAGCAAATTTGATAATAAATAAAACTAAATAACGCCGATATATACGGGACGGATGCCATAAATATTTATGATATTTAAAATAATAAACAAGTCTTGAGATGGACTACATAAGGAAAATAAGTGTATCTTGAATTGTTTACGGTTTGTTTCGCTGTTTACGAGTATCTCTACGTCATAAATTGAACTCTAAATTCTGAATGTACGTTTCTCATCCTTAATATCAGTAATAGTGGTTCAATAGTATTCTATCTAACATTGTAGACATTTTAAATGTAGACTGTTAGTCATAAAACATTTGGCTTCTCTCAATATTCGGTCGATCATACAAATGGAGGTTGACAGAAGGTCACCTTCCAAAGAGTTTACTGAACAAGGTAGAGAAGGAACTCTCAACCACGATATTAAAACAAAGTAATAAACATTTGAAGACCTGGTGATTGTACATTGAGGAAACATCTACATTAAATTGCAAAAATAAGTTAAACTATGTGAACTAAGGAACAGAACATCTAATCTACTTCTGTGGAACTTATCAGGAATGGAAGCACTTTAGAGAGGAAATGATAGAACCATCAATCATCATCAATCAACGTGCGGTCCAAAAACCAAGTTGGTGACTACCCCTACATTGTTATGTTTGCAGGGAACAGTGTCATTTAGTCTCAGGGATCATCCCCTTTCAGATAACACTACCCTATCTCAGACAAGGTCACCCTGAGTTTCCAGCGGGAACCACGTGGAGGTAGACAAAGCCAATCCATCCTCACCGACTTCATGCATCACCCGGCCGATGCCCATCGCAAGTTGGGGGCATTTTCTGGCAAAGTACATCCTTTCCAAAAAGTCTCGGCTGCTTCACCAGAGCTCTCTCATTTTTGCTGGAACATACTCCGTAAAACGAAGCAGGATCCACCCGACTCTCACGTGCCAGATCAAAGGGCAATGATCTGACGGACGTATGAGGTCTAGATGCCCCTACATGAGCTCAATGCTCTTGTTGACCATCGCACAATACTTTGTGCAAATGAGTTAGAGTAAACACCCATGTGGTATATCCTTAAGGGCCGCAGCAACACCTTGAGAGAGTCAACTATTTGAAATCCTTCAAATCAAACTAGTGGACTATATAGAAGACATGAAACTTCTGGGAGGGAGATAGAAAATATGGGAAAAAGTACAAAAATTAATTTCAAGTGCTTGGACTGATGAGTACAGTCCAATCGAATAATTGAGTGGAGCCCTCGGCTGTTTGGTTCCATGCACTACTTTTGATATAATTTTTTTATCTCAGTAGCAGCCCGCCATCCTAATCCCAACCATACCATTACCATAAAAATTGAGAAAATTTGACAAAAAAATGTATATGTGTTGACAGCTTCAAGTCATGGAAACCAGGGGATGCCCAACGAAATATCAACTTTATTATGTGGTAGTGTTTCGACTCTTGGTTGCAGACTAAACATGTCCAATGCCCATGACAAAGGACGGATGAATTAAGTGGACTTTGGCCAGGGAAATTATAGTGCATTATTAATTTTGGCTTACCTTCAGGGAGATACTGGTTTAGGATGATTTACCAAGAAAAAAATATTTCTTCTGACAGAATTTCAAATTCTAACAATTGTATATCCATAATTAATAATTAAATCTTTTATGGGGTTGAAGGGAAGATTAAATTGAAATCAACTCTTCCCGTTAAAATTAATTCATTCATAAAAGCAAATACGAGATTGCTATATCTGATCAGTACAATTGTATGAAATCGAAACCAATTATAAAACATAATAATATTAGTTAAAATAACTCAAACGCGGTATAAAGACTAATTAAATCAACAATAAGTACTCATATAATATGGACTACCTCATTTATAATATTATTTATCATTGGCGAACAAATTGAGCTAAAACTTCTCTGGGAAATAGTTATAAAGGAACTACTGTAACTAGTCTCTGGTACTTTACGTAGGATCTAAGTAGAAGAAAAGATATCAGTGAATGGGTGGCTTCTGCGAATTAATTTATATACTTCTGGCATTTCTTTACCAATCTGGGTGTGCAAAAAGACCTTTTGGAACCAAAATATCTGACCGTTACGTTACGTTATGTTACGTTGCTTCGTTATGTGCCTTACTTGCGTGCGTGTGCTCTCTCCTGAGTCTCTCTCTCGTTTACGAAGCTGCGATTCATATGCTTCGGCCCGGAATCGTACCCGGGCCGCCCGCGTGGAAGGCGAGCATTCTACCACTGAACCACCGATGCTACATTAAAATTCTATACAAAGCTGGTATTCGCAGTGCTCGTGATCTACTTAAATTGGTTCGGATACATTTTTACTATTATATCCATAATTTTTTTTGCGCGATTGAACTGTTTTGTTTATTTACTTGTATCATATCACTTGTATCATAAATAACTATTGTGTATAACTTAATTATAAGATTTTTATTTTTATTTATAATTAATACTACTGTATATTTTTGTTAAATGAAGTTTCATCCAGAGTAAAATAAATTCTTATATTAATATGTGTATTTATTTATTGATTCAAAATTTTTTGCTTAAAAGGAACTAAAGTTCCTACCGTGTGTCCCGCGATACGTTCTACCTTTTTGTTGGGTTGGGTTTGTGGTGGGTGGATCAATAAGGCACTCCACTGCGACTGGTAAGAATTTCTTGTGGCTCATACCAATACAGATTTCACTAAACAAGAATGATTCTTCAATTTAGACGGCGAGAGAAAGACCCTACCAAATATCAGATACCCATTTATCTCTATTTGGAGTTAGGACGGTATAAGGCAGGTCGTGTTCATCTATCCTTCCTTTCCAGAAATATATGGAGGGAAGATAGGTCCAGGAACATTTCCATGGCCGTTGATTGTGTGTGGCTTGGCACTGATTCCACCAGAAATAGCCAAACCAGTCTGCCTCGATCTGTATACCAGATGGCTTTCCTTAGGACGTTAGCTGTAAAGCTTTTGACCAGCAAGCAATCGTCACGTATATCCAATAGATTTGTTTGGGACCCAAGCCATAAGATTGTCCACAACAAAAGTCGGGCCTTATGGATAACTTTTTCCATGTGAGCGTTCCATGTAAGTTTTTCACCTAGAATAATCTCAAAATGCGATGCAAATGAAATAACCTCACCATTATAGGAAAGTGGTGAAGGGAATTATTACAGTTTTACCAGGCACCAATTGTCGACATCGTCCAACGTCTTTTGGAGGATAATATATGCTACCCTTCATGGCAAAAATATTCAGTTTTAAGTGCCTGGGCTGTTGATCACAACCCAAACGTATAAATGAATGAATGCTTCCCTTCTTGACTTGGTCCTTTCCAATATGACCAGGTCGTCTGCATACGCTTGCAGTTCTACTCCTTTTCCTTCGAGAATACTAAGCAGGTTATCCATCAAAAGTGACCACAGTAGGTGAGATGGTAGCCGGTAATGGTTGGCTTAATCCCCAGATTTGTAGTTGGTACGCCACTGTAATATTCTATTTAACGCTTCACGCATATTGTCGTTTCTGTTCCGCAGAGCCTCATAACATTCGAAATCAGTAATTAAAAACCATAAGCACAGGTGTTTGTAGAATATAACAACAGAACCAGCAAACTTCGTCATAAAATCGATTTTATTTCTTCAGCTACCGATAAACAAATTCCACAGATCGAATCTGCAATCGCAGTTATTACATTTCATACATTTATGACTGATTTAATCTCTAATATACGAAGTCTTAAACTTTTATTGTTTATTTATTATTTATTTGGAGCTTAATGGAAATTGGATTATTAATTTGATATTCTCGGTTTCTCTGTTCGATTGAATAAAGTAGCCTGGTACAATTTATTTTGTCGTGAATGGATTCATTTATATTCAAGTTTTATCGTATTGTATTATCTGCTTTCGAAATATTATTGCGTCTTGTTGCAAATTAAGTACCCTCAATGGTACGCGTAATGAGAATATCGATTGAAAAAGTAATGAATATTAGTGTTAACTGCTCGTATCGTATTTTATGCGGTGACTCTTCGAACGTTCGAAATATCATTTCGATAACAATGTAACGAATATCATTTATACTAATTTTAATTAACACACCTTGAGAATATCTTACAGAAAAAAAAAGGGAGTCGAGTCTTTTGTTACAGAACTGCAGAAGAAGTTGACAATGTGTCTTATACAGCAGATCTGATGCACAAAGAGGTCTTGATCTTGAAGAAAATTGCTTTGATATGAGTGCCAGTACATCAAGACTTTTATGAGCCTGAAAGTCATTGTAGGCAAGCATGCAAAGCTAATGTAGCACATCCTATCTTCGGTCTGGAGGCTGATTACTTAAAAAAAGAGTTAAGTTGGATAATGTGATCTAGATTCAGAGGACCACAAAAGATCTGAAAAGGTTGCAGTGGGCAGTGGAATAGGCCAAGAAGCCACTTAATCAAATCTAATCTAATCTAATCTTTTGAAGGCTGAGAAGCTCTATTGGAATAAGAACTTCTTCTGGAAGAAAATAACCTTGATGTTAAGGATTTGTTTTCTTCGAGTTGTATTATATATTAGGGTAGAAATAGTTAAAACCTGTGTATCATTTTAGATGGTTTAAATAACTGAGTACCTTGTTTTTTCTACATATAAATATGTCTTTTGGATTAGATAGATAGATTAGCCGAAAATATATAAAAGCCCTAAATCATGTTGAGTCTTGACCTACCCACACTACCCACAAGCAAACTATTGATTCTCATTGGTGCATAAGATTGACTTCAATTGCTAGTCCACATTGACTGTGAAAGTCCGGTGATACAAAATATGTACAGGCAATTGAAACAAGAAAATAATGGGTCAAAGCATGGAGCTGCTGAAAGAATACATGAATTGACAAAAGTTTCAAAAAGATCCATTATTACAAGTATTGGTAAAACAACTGCCATTGATGGGTAAAGGAGAGTACAGAATCGCTAGTGCTTGTGTAACCTGCAATAATGAAAAATCAGTCTGAAATCAATGGCGCTGTAGTGGCAATATGTATTCTTGAATGAAAATTATATTTTTTAATTGAGACCGACGTACAAATCGACCCCACCCTTTTAATAAAACACGTGCAAATGTGACTAAATAGAACCAGCAATAACCGAGCAATCACTTCCATCATATTCAAACTACTGAAATAAGTTCAATTAGTGAAAACTCATTAAACGCCGCATGATATATCAAACGGCATGTGTTATTACAGTCGAATGTTTTGAGATATAATCTTTATATAAGTTGGTACGTATTGGTACTGAAATAAAAGGGTTAACACTCATTGCCTTTATGAACAAAAAACATTAATCAATATATTTGCATGTTCGTTAATACAAGTTAAAATTATGTTTCCCCTAGCTGTGAAATACCGAATTACAACATTCATTACATAAAATGATGCATGGGCCACTATTTCTTTAACATAAGATGCCCGCCTACAAGCAACAACTAGGTAATACGAATCACAGTATTATCAATTGTATATTGTCTCTGGAGAAGATAATTTGGTTATTGAAACTCACAATTGTTGATGTAAACTTGTGAAAACTTAAAAATACCATATGCCAAGTAGGCAGGTCACAGTATGGTATGATAGGAAAGAATGAGCTTTCTAAGGGAAGCTCGTTAAGAAAACAGCAACAGAAAGGAATGGAATTCAAACAGCATTAGGTACTAAAAATGGAAATATGACATTCAATGGGATAATGGTTATAAAGCAGTAGAAGGATCTGAGATAGGAACCAAACATCTAGGTTCAATATTGGAAAAGATATAGAAGACAGAGAATAATCATCAGGTCGGATAGTCAAGCAGTCGTTAGAGCTCTGGGTTTTTGCGTAATAAGTTCTAAAATGGACAGGGCATGCTGGAATAGAAAGATTAACAATGCAGATGAAGATGGGAAGTGCTGGAATTACTATACATCGCCCAAAATGTAGCATTTATAAAAAGTCACCAAACAACATCTAGTTTTTTTATGGCTTTAATAAATGGGAAATCCTCATATTATTTAAACCTGCGGAAAGAATATAAACTTTTTTCCCTTAATAATAACAGTTAACGACTATATTGATTGATAGCAAAAATTAAATATTAATTTTTTAAATGTATACATATATCGTACCTATACCATCTATACAATAAAGAAAACGAGATACATTTTGCATGTGAACTGCCCTCTATGTAGTCTATGTATTTGTTTAACTTATTAAATATTGAATGAAACGTTCTTGGAAAGATAATTAATAATACAGAGCTATAATGACCTGAAGAAGTTTTAAATTCGAATTAAATACCTTGTGTATTTATTCAAGTTGTACATTATAAAATTATTCACGAATTTATTTAATTAAATTGATTATTTTTTGAACGATCCTGTCAGTCAATCGTGATAAGAAAAAAAATTCAAATCGACCAATGGCATCAAAATTACACTGACAATTTGCTAGCAGCAAATTACAGCGAATATTACCCTTTTTTTTCCTTTTTTTTTCTTATTTTTTTTTTGTTTTTTTTTCTTATTTTTTGGGAATCAAACCACATTAATGTTTTTTATTTTTTATTTCGACGTTTCGGTAGCGTACCGTTGTCAAGATTAACTAGTAATAAAATATTATCAATATTTATCAATATTTTTTGATAAACTTCGAAGCACTTTTAGTTGTCAATAATGACCCATTCAAAGTAAAATTTTGACGTTTCATTGTAAACAAGGTATTATCGATGAGGAAGCAAAATTATCAGTATAATACCGAATGATTGGCTAAAATAATGTATTGCTATTGGTTAAAACCACCAAAATGTCAGATTTTGACAAGTGAAAAAAATAATCATATATAATACCACGAGAGTGAAAATTTTGTCCGGTAGCGGTGAATTGGCGGAGGTAACTTTAACTTATGGTTACTCCATCGGCAGTTACCACAATTTTGTAAGGGCTTAGTGGTTTTTAATGTAAACTTGTATACAGACTATGAAAGAAAGCTCCACTGCGAAGCTGGGGGTAGTAAATATCCAGGCAAGGGATAAACACAAAAAAATCTTACAAACCAAAAAATACAATTGATACACTTTCATTTTTTATTCCAATTTGGCTAATCCTATATTTATACCAAAACATGTGTGAAAATCTATAAAACTAATTGTTTTTTTTTCTTTTTCAGGTAAGTTGAAAAAATCACTCCATGGCAAATATTTGTAAGTAAAAATTCTTCCGAATCGTGACGGACTTTTTAAATAATAACAATGCCACATAGCAGGTGTAGTAAAATAATGTTGAAATATTTTCAATGCACTTAGATGAATTATAACAATTTAATCAGTTGTTGAAAAGTCGTGGAACTTTTTGTACGATAACTACAAATAATTGAACAAAAAACTTGACTTATGCAACTGTTTTTATTGCTATCAAAAGCAGCGTTCAACGTGGGAGAGGCGACGGGTGAAAAATTTAAAAAAATTCAGTTTGTATATAATTCGCATTCTTTACCAAGGAAATAAAATTGTTTTGTTTGTTCCAAAATAAAGCACATAGATCGATTTTATAACAATGAAACAATTTAAAACGTATCTTCCATTATAATACACTGTTGTGGGTATAACCAGTTGACGATGTTCTCGTCCAACTAGTCATGTTTGAATAGATCGTACAAATCATGACTTAGCAGTAATCGTGATTCAATGCTTCGAATCGGTAAACTTTCTATCGAATTATATGGAAATGATATTGTCATAAAATCGAGACAACAGAAACATGAAAGGTAGATAACGAAATTAAAAAAAAAAAACTATGGGAGAATATTGTTATAATACATTTTATCGAGTCCATGTGTCATTAAAAAGTTAAAATCAGTAAATTATTTTCATTTCATATCCGTCTTATTTCATTTTACAAAACCTAATTGCATCTATCATCTGTATCTGTAGAGTAGGGACGGTGAGTGTAGGCTCTCAGCACTTAGGCCACATGTGACCCATTGTACATCCTCCCGAGGAGTTGTCCTCCTAGGTCATCGTATATCCTGTCCTTCTCAGGAAGGTGGACAGGTCACTAGGAGACATCTCCTTTATATCGGCAGGTGTAGACCAAGACTCACCGAACACACACTCTCTTACTGACGATAACTCCGGATACTCGCATAAGACATGCCTGACAGTTTCATCTTCCTGTTCACACATCCTGCATGGAGGGTGTGTCCACTAGCCCCATAATATGGAGGTGTTTCCTTAGTTGACAGTGGCCAGTCAGAAATCCTACTGTTGAACGTAGGTTTTTCCTGGTCATCGCCAAATATTTCTTCGGCGCAAGCTTCCCAGGGTCGCCCAGGGTGATCCTGGCAAGACTGCATCCTTTGATTCCATCCCATCTCTTAAGGGATTGAGCATGGGTGTAACGTTTGGCTAGTTCCGCAATCGTCGAAGTCGTAAGGCCCTAGGTGTAACTGGGTCCTAGAATTTTAAGTCCAGCGGCTTCCCTGGCTAAAGAATCGGCAATGCGATTTCATTTACTCCTGTCGTGCCCTTTAACCCACCTCAGGATAATATTGCTATCTGCCGAGGCGTCAGCTAAATCTTGCTGGCACTCTAGTACTAGCCTCGATATAACACGTTGTCTGTTCAAGGCTAATAGGGCTTGTCTACTATCAGTGCAGATTGTTATGTTTTTGCCAGAAATTCCTCTTCTGGTTAGTTTTTTTGTGGTAATTGAGATACCCGCCAGTTCTGTTTGAACCACCCTGGTATTGTTTCCCATTCCCCACTTAATCTTCAGGCTTAGTGCTCTCGAGTAAACTCCACATCCTGAGCTTTCTTTCAATTTCGAACCATCTGTATATATGCGTATTGCATTTGCAGCATCTCGCTCTGTGTTCTGTTTTATTTGTATTTTGTAGGGTTTGTTAAACAAAAACCTGGGTTCAATTGCATCATTGGCTGCCTGCAGCAGAGGTAGCGCAGTAAGCGCTTCCTGCCATAGGCTTAACCTCAATTGGCCCACTCCTACTTCGGGGTTTACACCAGCCGTGCGCAATCGTACCGTAGCCATTGACGCAATCTCCTTGACGTGCAAGACGCACAGGGCATCTATCATATTAGAAGCTAAATTAAGCGTATACAATTACGATTCTTAATACGACCTGCCGTACGGTAAACCGTAACGTGTGGAGAGGGACTAATATATAAAGTAATTGATTAACATTGAAAATTTTGGTATATAAAAATATATGGTGAAGTTATAGGGTTATAGTTACAATATTTGATGTGGCTTTTGAAACACTCTATTCATATATTCCTATGAAATATCTAATGACATTATCGATAAAAGTTCTTGTACTAACAATTATAGCCTCAATGGCCGTTTTGCCACACCTCCTCCATAACTCTTCCATAACAGAAACACACTGCCATTAGAGTATTTGCATGAAATCGAATATATATTGCCTTAATTAAATTATGATGGTCGTCTACTGCCGAGTACCAACCGAGTACAATATAATAATTATATAAATACACACATATTGTCGCCATAACTAATTAACGTCAATGGTATATAATTAATGCGTTATGACCGGGTTTAGTCGGACCGGAGAGGTAGGACAAGCTACCGTTTTCATATTATCTAGTTTTACAACACTCTACACATACACACACACAGAATGTCCAATATTTCAAGTATATTTTACTATTAACGACCTCTCTAGTTTAGTTCGTGAACTATACTACTGAATTCTGTTCAGCCACGGTGGAAGTTGGTTTTCACTGTATGGGAGTAAAAACCGTTTCAAAATGTTGTCACTTCAGTTCAAATAAAGAACCTGCCAGAATTTCAAATTAAGGCCAGATGCTGGGATAAAGAAATATTAGGCACTGTTGCAATCTAAATGATGCTATTTTTTTGCCTACGCTTCGTCGCTGGTTTAACATTTTCTTGGCCTTTACCACAGAGAGCTTGACAATACACAGCCCGCGAACGTAAGCGAGTTATGGCAAAAAAGCACGCCATAGGGTAGATTCAGATATAGAATGAGAGTTTGTTGTTTAGAACATTCTATAACATGGGACAACAATTATTGTCTATATTTTTTTTATAATTAATTTTTTCTACAATCACATTGAAAAGTAGGCTTTTTCGCTTGCCATTAAAAACGAAAAGTTGACGTTTCTTGAGGAGAGTTACTGAGAGTAAAAAATGACAAAACGCTCGTTGCCATAACAACCGATACTACAAACACAATTGTATTGACAGTGACAGATAATAGAGTATATTAAAGTATAAGTGTAAGTATGAGTAAGTATAAGTATAAGGTCTTCAAAACACGCGCGATTTTTCGAGCACGACGGCGAAGCCGGAGTGCTCGAAATAGAGCATGTGTTTTAAAGACCAGTTATCCACGAATACTTTAGGCTATTTTTTTATTGGTTTTTATTGAGCAAAAACGTGACAATCTTGCTTTCATTTATTAAATACAGTCCACATTCTCAAATGTAAATAAAAGGAAACCAGTGACAAAATTCTCCAACACATTACAGGCACCTTTTTTCACATCATTTATTCACCATTGGTTGTATGACGTCAGTCTCCGCTGCAACGTCATGCTAGAGACATCAGTGGCACATAAAAAAACGCAGTTGTTGTTTCAATCATTTGACCATTGACAATCTATTTCTAAATTGATTGTTGTTATTGGCAAAAATTTATGAAATGAATGAAGATACTTTGAAAAGTGTTGTAGCTATTTTATCCGCTAGATCTCGGAGTAGCAGTTCATCTGATAGTTCCGACGCTGTTAATAGCGCCGTCAATAACTTGTTACAACATTTTAAATTTATTTCTATTAATTCGTCCATTTCTTTGACCGCTTCAAAAAATCGTTAGTTTTTTGAGGTTAAGCTGTCATTTTGTAAACCACCAAATTTTTCCACCACCTCGATACACCGGTGGAGTGGTTTGCAATTTTGGTTGATGCATCAGTAATAAATGAACGCGTCATTTCTTCGATCTACAATCTACAATCCACCAATGAATATAAAAACGCAGTTGGTCGATTGGTGGATCTACCGGTGAATAAAAGAACGTGTCTATAGTGAAACATTTTTCACCTTGATTTTATCTAGCAACTGTCATTTGCGTGCGGCAGGAGAGTTTCTGGACATACTGTATATGATCCAAGGATTTTCCAGTGGGAAATTTTACTTGTGTCCCCAGTTGTTGCAGTTGAAATCATATTTTTTCAGTGCAATAGGAAAATGAAGATGCAGTCTTCTAATTAAATCATTATAATACGATCTTGTAGTAGCAACGCGATAATATATTAACGAAATCTTCAGTAAAGCAACAACCAGAGAGAAAACCGCCCACTTTCAAAGATAAAATATAAAAGGCGTACAAAAGCGAGTGATCAAATCCCAACATTTATTCCGGTTAATTGCAACGCAAATTATATGGAAGACAATAAATTAGATACCTAAGTATTATTTAATTACATATGCTCGGTTGTAACTTTGTATAAACTAGATTTTCTGGCATCCTATTACTAATTATAATTAAATTTAATTGTAACCGTGTGTTTTTGATAAGATCAGGTGGCAGGGTACGAGACTTTGTCTATCAATAATAATGAAACGTGTATTTAATAGATGTAGATTTTAGATAAAGTGTAGGTAAATAAATAATAATAAAAAAAACTATCTAGGTGAAGTTATAATTTATTTTAATTGTATATTATTCATTTATACAAAGTATTACAAACAACCCGTTAGTTTTATCTATCGCAAGAAGAAAAAGAAACGATTGTATATTTTTTTTTATAATTATCTTTTAAGTAACCGTAGATTAGTTGCTCTACGGTATTTCAGGCGGAAATCTACGCTAGCGACCAAAGCTAATGCCCCGCAGCTATACTCAGAATCGACTCCAATCAATCTTCTAATAGTACTAATAGAAATCAACACTTCATCTCGGCTGGTATGGAAATGCGGCGAAGAACTTAAAATACTGGCGACTCGGAACAGTGTAACACTGGAGTGGGTCCCAGGTCACAAAGGAATCGCTGGGAATGGAAAAGCTGACGAACTCGCAAGAGCAGGATCGTCAACTATGATGAACGGACCCGAACCAGCTGTGGGCATACCCAGATGCTCAACTAGGTCATGGTTAAAAGGGTGGGTGAAAGAACAACACAATAAACACTGGAAGGATACGCCCAGGCAAATACATGGGAAGAAATTCATAAAAAAACTATCAGAGAAAGTAGCGAAAGAACTGCTCTCAATGAGCAGGAACAAACTACGCACCATAACGGGGCTACTTACGTGACACTTTCCCACAAAGGAGCACCTAAACAAAATAGGGCTGTAAAACGGAGACCTTACATGCAGGATATGCAAAAAGTATACCGAAACAGCTCTGTATATATTATGCAACTGTAAGACGCTGGACCACAGGAGGCAGAAACTGTATGATAGATCCCAAATGACTCCAGAAGACTTCTACAACCGACCAGCAAAGAACCTGTATGAGCTAATACAGGGAAGGCTGTAGTAAGAACACTAGGAGTATCCACAATAAGCCCAGGAGGCTGAGGTGGTGCCGGCGAAGGTACGGCTCCTTTAAAAAGAAAATAGAAATCTGCACATAAGTAGGGCTTAAGTAGAAACTTCTACTGACTTAAAGAACGACTTACAGCGCGGTGCAGTCACACACATTACCCAAGTCTTACTTAAATGCTTAAGTAACACCGGAGTAGTTGTCCCATACTGTCGTATATTCTGGAAGCTCGGAAACCTTTCTTTAGCATAACCACAGATCAGATCTAGACTTGTCTGAGACTGCATACAAAATACTGGCAAACTCTTGAGTTGGTAAAAAATCTCTTATTCATAACAACAGGTATAAAATCTATAAAATATTAAAAAAAAAGTTATCTATATTAATTAATCTACATTGTCCTCAACAAATTTTTAGAGAGTGCTTCTGAATTAATATAGGAAATGATATTTCAACTCACTGTCACAAAAATAAGTCCGGTAGTAGATGAAGAGAAGATAAATATTCCCAGTAGAAACAAAGAACATTGTTTTTCCAAACGATAGGTAAATACGCAGGAGGTTATTATAGTGAATTAGAGAGTGTTATTAATAATTATATCAACATCCTCTTTCTCTCTCTCATAAAAAAAAACAACCATCCGAACAATACCTAATAAATACCAGTTATATACACTACGTTATATATATTTTTTTGTGTATAATATAAAATGGCTCGACCACCTGACTCAGAACAAATACACTTCCATTGTTTTATATTTCAGCAACAGCACTTAAATATGTTATTAAACTGTTTTATAGTTTCCTGCATCGTACTTCTTCTACCTTTTCTGTTGAAAAATAAATTATAATTTATGCAGCGATTCGTATTTGAGAACAGTTTAAATATATATATATAAACGGTTACGCTTATCTTCAGTTTCTGATCTTTCAGAGATGGCTTTTCCGGTTTCGGTTCGATCGGTCATTGTTCCGCTAATTTCGCATCTTGATAAAAACGGATTTACTAGTTTGTTTTTTTCGATTGATATCGCGATCTATTTGACTCGCTTTTTATCCCAAACCATCGGGTTCCGCTATCTACACTCGTACTTAAATAAAACCACACGTTATAGACAGGGCTTGATTGGTCCTGTACTTCTAATGCGACCAAGGTGTAAGGTTTCACTCCAATGAGGCTACAAGGTAGACCTTGAAACTGAAAATCCAAACATACACTAAACTAAACATATACAATTGGCATATATAGAGAGACACGTGAGACAATGTGGAGCACTAGACTCCTAGGACTTAAGTTCCCAAGGAAGGACTTCTCTAAGAAATACCCAGTGAAAAGTCTGTTAAGCCTGATGAAGGTTATTGGTTTCTTCATCATGAACGGTACAACCAATAGCCCGAAAAACTAAAGTTAGTTTGGTACGAAATACAAAACACCATCTATATTTGCAACGGATTACGCACTGGAACCTGAACTGTGTACATCCACCTTTGGCAAGATCTTATCGCTATCTTGATACAAATGTTTGTTAAATATTATTATAATTTCATTTTGATATGTTAAAAACCTGTCAACTTGATCTTTCTTATTACTCACGGTCTATTAAGTCCTTTTGCGATAAATAGCCTTGAGGTAATAATATAGGATAGCGCACGGATCACATCTCTATATTTTGCTATACAAGGAGCCAAGCAATTTACGATCGACTACTCGATGATTGCACCGTCAAAATATATTCTTTCGACATGTCGTTATTGTCAATTTAGACATAAATGACCGGCCGACCGTCTCCGTCAGATTAATCCTTGATAAATGCGTATGATTGTAAATAGAAAATCGAGATGCACGCCAAATACGTGCCACTGTTGGACTAACGGCCGACCGATGCGACATCGTCATTCGGATTCTTGCATTCTTGGTGGGTGGTATTGCTCACGATTCGCAACCTACCAACTACTTGGGAATCGAGAAAAAATAACGTTTTATTCCATTTAGGTACTAGTAAAAATGTACCAGATAAATAATTATAGTTAACAAATTCTAATTTTTGTGTATTAATATATACGGTAAGCGCCATAATATGCAATAACAAATTGCTTGCTACTGCTATGCGCATGTCTGCTTTTTGGTTTATTGCTCATTATTATTTTCGATGGAAATGGCAAACAAGTTTGAAGTTAGTGAATGGAAAATGTCATGGACAATTTCCTAGAGGCAGCAACCAACGCACTTATGCTTTCTATTGTTAAAAAATTTCGTTTTTCTAGCGTATTGTGCCTACGAAAAGGAAGGTCTAAGCCGCTTTCCAGTTTACCATTTTGCGCACGAAGACAATCCTTGCGCGCACAAATTCTCGTGTTTCAAACACAGCCCTTGAAGCACAAGCATATGGTCAGTTGGAAAGCAGTGGTAGGCCAGTAACTGTAAAGAAAAATGAGAAGCATGGAACTAGTTTTAGAGTCTAAAAAATTAGGAAGAATGAGTGACAATGGTGGGGATCGTTGTGGGAAAAACATTCTGCTTCTCCTACTTAAGATGATGAGAGACAATACTCCTTTTTTCTTGCCTTTTTATACTGTAGCTCTTCAAGTTTCATTTACCTATTTCTAAAATTGTTTTTCTTAATTTTCTTTCTTTTCTGCTTATTTCTCATGATTCTTCATCCTATTCTTTGTTTATATCTAAAATATCTACCACGAGCTCCAGCCTACAACCCGCATTCTGTAACTTCAATAAACTAATCTCGTAATTTGCATTGTCCTCGCTAAATTCCAAACAATAACAAATGTTTTCGAATTCGTAAACTATAAACACGAAATCTATGTGATTATACTATATCCATTGTACGCTGATTGTCTTCACAACATCCTATAGCAACAAATTTTCGTCGGTTCTGTAGTTATATTTCATTCTCTACCGACGGTTTACCGCAAATCAAACAAATACAACAATTTGACCGTAGTATTATCATCCCTACGGTCGGCATTGATACTGACATTGTGGAACAGAGATATGCTTCATCGTAGCCTGTCTTCCGAAATAATATGATTATTACATGCTCGTTGTATTCCCAACGCCAGGACCAGATTTAGGCACAAATTTAAGGTTTAATCCATAAATACATTATTGGATTTTGCATTCCCCAATTTAAATCAAAGGGGGAAGTTTTAACTAGTGTAAAATGATTCAACAGAATAATTTGCTGACAGGTGTTATACCCTTTTGCGACGACGCTGCTCTGCATCAATTTCCCAGCAAATCCGACAGTTCTTCATCTGCTTCTTCTGGATCATCACTACTAGTGGGCAGCAAGGAATTGGAGGAAAATCTCTCTAGGACAACCGAATAATTTCTTAGAGGACCTGATAAGCAAAGACTGATGGAGTTGACAGACAGACGAAGCTGTACATGTCCGAGTTGACTTTAGTTTACGTGTCCGTGTCATCAGTCATTCACTTCGACGTTTTTTTCCTTTAATGTCTGTTGTAATTGGTGTCACTCCATAAAGTTATAAGTTCTACATCCACTTTATTCGCAATCGCACATGGGTCAATAATGAATATCTTGTTTCCCTTAAATACGGCACTGGTCTTGCATACGAGCTTTATGAAAACCGACAGGAATCATGAGTTTGGTGTAGCTGCATGTCGATAACGGAACAATGTCATAGTTTCCTGCAATGGCTGATCTATGTTTCCTGAAATTGGTTGTCTCGTCTTCCGGAATGACCGAACCATTGTCAAATTTACGTCGACAAGACTAATTGTTTTGTCTTTTGGATGCATCGACGCATCTTTGTCTCAATTCGGGATGTATTTATTTTATCAGAAACGTTGATAGGTTTCGATCTAAATGATGTCAATGAACCTAAATAAAGCCTCCTAACTAGTGACATATTTCACCCTTATTATTTCAATTCAGTTACGCTACTGATGGGGTGTTCTAGGAAGAGAAAAAAACAATAGTAGGGTGACAATATTTTAAACGACAATTTCCAAAGCTTTTAATTAACCTTTTAATTATACTCGATATGCGTGTGCGAGTTTATCGTGTAATTTTCACCTGTGTCGTGATTGCGGGGCTTGTCAATTAGGCTTGCAACTGATGTGTGTGCATTTTCAATGACAAATTTAGACATTCTCATGACTAAGTACTTACATGTTGTTAATTGGTCGCACTTTAACATTATTTTAAATTTTTTATTGTTTAAAGAGACTATTTCAAAAAGGTGATTTTATTCAATCAGATGTACCTACAGGAATATGTCGAAATCGTTGATTGAAAAAAAAAATTAGGAACACTTGAGTACCCATTTTAAAAGACAGAACGTCTACTCAAACACTAAAAACATTTTCAACAGTCTGGACGAGAGTTCCTTGTCTTAACTTATTCAGTAAGGAAGTTCAGGAAAGCAGCCTCCCAAAAACTCTTGGACCTGGCACTTTCATTGGTCTGTCGGCGTCAGCTATGATTGACCTAATAAAGGAACACTCCATTGAAAAGTTTAAGGGTAGATGGGACGATGCAGAAGGTTGCAGGCTTGCCAAGGAACTGCTGCAGTATCCGGACAGCAAAATAGCCAAAAAATACGTGATTATGAACAGACAAAGCCTTCGGACAGCCTCGGTTATTCTGACCGGTCACTGCCACCTACGAAAACACCTCTACAGAATGGGTCTGTCTGAAACTTCACTTTGTAGAGGATGTGAACAGGAAGATAAGACTGTCGAACACATTCTTTGTGAATGTCCGACACTCTCTCAATCTAGGTTTTCTGTGTTCAGTGAGTACAGGCTAACACAAGCCAGCATGAGGGAGCTTACTTCCGGCGACGTTATCGCCTACTTCGAACAAGTAGGCTAGATGACGAGCTAGACGGAAGTCTGAACCTCAGAAGGATGCACAATGGGCCAATTGTGGTCCAAATGCTGTGGGATCACCCACCCTTCAAATTCTTACAGATACAGAGATACAGAACTTATTCAGTAGACTCTTATGGACGTGTCCTTGTGTCAGCCTCTATCCTTTGTGATTCCACAAAACGGTTCCGGACCTGTGAAGGCTCCTTTAGAACATTCTTCAGCTAGCTGGTCTGCCATTTCATTCCTTGCTCCCTCATGTGCCGGCGCCCATATTAGAGACAGTTTGTTGTGTCTTTCCAGCATGTTGAGGGATTCTTTACAGTCATTAATATCATCATTCAAGTAGATTGTTTTAGTGTGATTATTTTTAAACGACTCATAATTTTAATTGTTTCCACTTACAATGAACCATTTTTTTAAATAAGTCGTTATTTTGTTGTTATGGTAATGATCAGCTGCATTATTCTCTAAAGCATATTCCTACTGAAATTTGCATATTATTATTTGATTATCAGACCGAAAAAGTGATTCTCTTTAAGAAGTATAATTATTGCACAAATGGTGGAATAAACTACGCAATTGAAATATTTCATCTTATGATAAAAGAAGTAAGCATATCTGCGCCGTGACATCCTCTTAGTAGTTGTTCTGTCATTGTTTTTTGATTCGAACGTACTGAGCATCTTTATGATTTTGTAGAGAGATACGAACTTGTTGAAACTAATAATACAACTACCTAACATGAAATCTTTCTGAAAATAATGCAAACAGGGCATCAAAGAATTGATGGTTTTATATGACACCATTTTGCTGTGGATCGATTGAAGTGCTATCTAGCGGCACGTTTTGAAAGTAGGTACATGGTAGAAAACTGGGAAATCAGAAACTGTAATTAGTGTACAGCATTCTACTTTTAAATCACTTAGTAATGTCAATGTTGCCATGTTTCAATTATAAACTAACTAGATATTTCAGAGTTCCTGTAAAAAACCAAGACGCACACCTTAAATATGTTTGTGGTATTATGAATAATATGTTTTCGTGTACATTTTAAAATTATTAAGTCTATACATAATATATACTAGAAAAAAATGTTTCTTACAATTATTGTGTACTTTATTTGTTTTGATTTAAAAACATAAATATTTATTATTTGCCACAATTCTATTATGGACAAAGATAAGTAAGTGTCACAATGTTACCAGCGCGTGGCCATTTTGGAAAACTGAAACCATGGTATTGCTGGTATTGTGACACTTACTTATCTTTCTCCATAATAGAAGTGTGGCGATTGGCGAACAATAAATAGATAATGTTCTCAACTTAAAACTTTTATTAATATCACAAATATATTTAAGGTGTGTCTCTAGTTTGTTTATAATTGAAACATGGCAACATTGATATTTGTAAGTGATTAAAATGTAGATGGTGCCACATTAATTACCCCTAGTAGATACCTATTTTTCTACCGCAGACCTACTTTTGATAAGTGCCGCTAGATGGCACTACAATACGATCCACACGATCCACCACAGTATGGCGTCAGCTGAAACCATCAATTATCGGAAATGAGATTGCTGATGGAAAACTCCGAAAGTGGGAAAATAAACTGCAGCCTACTGGAATATCAAGTCAAAGACAGGCAGAAAAGCTACGCTATATTAGTCTTAAAGCTTCATCAGTTTACAGATCTAGCGCTGAAAAGACTGTTTAGCTTTCTCAGAAGCATAGATCTTTTGAAGTTTCTACTGTTCTGTTTGGTGTCAACCTGTACAAAAATCAGTTGACATGATCAATGTGTCTCAGAAATATTCCAATATTGGATCTTGAAGAAAGTTAGAAATTCTAAAATATCTGGATTTTTTATTCTGTTTTATTCTTTTTTAATAGCTTATAATAATTAAGTCTATCTATCATTAAATTCCTATTTAAACATAGACATATTCTCGCGTTCGCGTGAATGATTCCATTGACACCTGTTATTTTCAATTTTCCCTGTTATTTCGGCAACCGATTTGCGGAATACCAAATAACATTAATGGTTTGATTCATTGCTTTTGTTTATCAACCAAATTAATCCTCTTTGTAATATTTCCAATTATTTTCGACGAGATCGTTCCAGTATTATTTGGGTTACCTCATGATTTTCAAATACGTTTTAAGCGTCATAAATATCGCTATTAAAATAATAACAAACATAATCAGATCGTATTTGTTGACAGTTTTATACACTAGGGAAAATTCGATATTATAATTTATATAAATAACAAGAAATTTTAAACTGCAAAGATAAAAGGATGCGAATTATAAAGAAGATTTTGAAAGTATTTGTTGTATTTCTTTGAACTCAATAGTACTCATTCCTAAAACACTATTGATATTCCAGAATTCTGGCCAATTTTTAAATGTATGATTTGCAGTCTGCAGTTTATTGAATATTTTCATTTTTACCGACCACCAGGGTGGCAAAAGTAGCTAGAGTGTTATCATCTAGTTCTATAAGGTCTGAAGAGTAGAGAAGGTACAGGATATGATAATGATGAAAAAAAAAATTTGTTTTTGTTGGTGAGTTATTAATCTCGAATTTTCATAAAATCTCAACTTAGCTACTTAGGTTAAAAGTAACTCGAAAAAATTACAGTTTGTAATTACACCAAAGCTTTCTCCAGTACGTTTCATCCAGCATTTGGTTAAATATACAATCTAGCAAGTCGAAGCGATGGCAGCGCAACGCCCGGCACGTGATTAAACTAATGAAACTCTCCAGAGTCATATACATGTCTTACGAATGGTTATTGTTATGATTATTGTTATTCGTCGCGGCGTTTACGATTATTGTTATTATTATTATATATAATAATACTCCGGACTGTAACATTGCGAAGTTTTAAGTGCTGATGAATGAAAACGACATTATATATACAGCAGAGCGAAATAAAATAAATCAATCGACTTTGTTGAAAAGCTCAATTTATTTGGGGAAATACAAAATGAGTCACAATGGAATTGAGCTCAATAATACACCCACTAAGAATAAATTTGATAATTATACCAGCTCCGGTGTATGTTTTTTTTGAAAAACTATTGGAAACTTAGATGAAGTCCTCAGGATTACCTGGGTGCACCTTAAATATGGGTTCATTATACTTCTTAGACCATATGTCTTCCCAGCCTAAGAATTGCCATAATCGCCTCCTTCCTTAAGATAAGATAAATATGAGGTCTAAGCAGTAGTACTGTATGTGTACTGAATTGTGGTTATTGTGATATCTGTTGAGTGTACAATCTTGTAATGTCTTCAAGCACCTAAAAAGTTCCGTCAAGCAGGTATATCAAAATTAGCCTATAGCATTTCTGTATTCGCTTATATATAGGAAATTACTTTTAACAATTTCATAGACGTGTGGTAGAAATATTATCATATATAATACCACGAGAGTGAAAATTTTGTCGGCAAAATTTTTCGATTATCATGAAAGTTTGTTGCTTGACAATTTTGCGAATGATATTTTCAACAAAACCACGAGCCGTTAGGCGAGTGGTTTTGGATTAAATGTCATGAGCAAAATTACCTGAAAGCAACAGACTTGAATACGACAAGAGAAAAATTTTATCTTACAAAATTTTAAATTGAGTGGTATTCGACATGACTATTTCACGAGAGAAAAACTAATAAATCATATGTTTAACCGTTTTATTTATTGCAAACTTCAATCATACAAAGCCAAAAAAATAATATGAAAAAAAATTATTTATGTAAAAAGTACAATTATTATAATTGTACGTTGTAGCATTATTTTGGGGATTGTTTTGCATCATAACCTGTGATGAATTTAAGTTAGAAACTGAGGATTCCTTTTCTTTATTCTTATTTTCTGGTTCTCTATAAGTTGGAAATGATGTTCTTAATTTAATTGTAAATTTGGTTTCAAAGAATGGACAGAATAATGTCCTGTAAGCTTAATTACTTCTTGTTCACCAACTCCTTCTTTTGCTAATGCAGATATTGCAGAAGCTCTATGTGAATGATTGGATATTTTTATTTTTTTTGTGTCTATACCAATTGATTCTGCCGATATTTTCGACCACTTTGAAATTGTATCAATTCCCAATGGTGAATTTTTGTACCATATTCATTTTTCCCAATTTGGATGTACTGTTAAAAATAATCTTGTTGTTGTTAGATAAGGATTGGATCCTCTTTTTTCAATAATTTTTTAGAAATAAACGAACGGGACACAAATTGTTGTTAGCATTATTTCTTACCAGCCACTTACTGCCAGATAAAGCTTTTGATCCTCCTTGTGTCGTTTTGGAAAAGATTGGGTTATATTCTACCCTGCCAGTAAAATTACCTTTATTATCATATTCCTTTATAAGGAAATTAATATCACAGTTAGCAGCTACATTTCCAAGCCATGCTAATTCGAACGAAGATAAATGAAAAAACTTTTTTTGTAACCCATCAGGATTATCTTCAGAATAGCTTTCCACCATTTCCATTAATTCTTCTTTGGTAAACGCGTTAGAACTTCTTTTTCTGGTTTCAGGTTCAGCCTGAAGCTTTTTACGTTTTGTATCCCTGGCCAATCTAGCAAATTTATAATAATAATATCTCTAAATGGATCAATTTTGATGTTAAATTCTAGAAAATATTTTTCCTGAACCATTTAAGCAGTCGTATTCCAAAGTGTTTTCACACTAGCTTCAGTATAATCAGTTCCATCTCTTTTTTTTCATGTTAAAACCATAATCTTCAAGAATTTTTGCTATAACTTGTTCAGAAGTATCCTTTTCTAACGTATAATTACGTGCGTCCAGAAACATTCTAAGCTGTTCCCACGCAGACTTTTTTGTCTTCATTGCATTTCGCGGTATACTTTGCTTAATTGTACTATCTATTTCATTTATTGAATTATTTCCAAATCTTGTATTATTCATGTTAATAATACTTATTTAAATTTTTGAAACAGTTTTAATAATTTTTAGACAGTTAAATAAATGAATAAAAAACTTAGTTTCCTTAGAAACCACTAACAAAGATTTTATATTGAATTTTATCACAGAGTGATAGAATTTTATACACATAGATTTGATATATTAAACGTCAAAAAAATTGCCGCGACAAGACAAAAAATTACCAGTTCAAAACCTTCAAATTTTGTCAGTTATCAATTTACTCTAGCGAAATAGTCAATGAAAGAAAATTGGATTTTTTAGTTTTTGAAAACGCGGTACTGGAAATTAATGTGTAGGAATATAATATTCACAAAAGTTAATAAAGACGTATAATTCCGAAATGGAAATTGGTATTTATATATTTACAAGAATTCTCTTGGAGTTTAATAGTAAAATGTATCGGTATTTTGACCCTACGTTACCGAGGCGCCAGTCAGATTTCATAAACAAGTTTATTTTGCACATAAATATAATGCCTAGTGTAATTAGAATGAAATATTATTTTTGGGGAATAATATAAGCAGAAAATCCATTAAATTGTAGCTTATATTCAGCGTTATTAATATACCGCATTATTTAAAGTGATTTACTCCCTTCGCTTATTAAAATTATATACATATATATAATATAATCGGGCTGTATCAAAATTAATTGATGGATTATTAGTGCCGTTGCTGACGATGATATGGGAAATTTAATAATGTGGGTAATTTATCACGTTCGGTACTACAGTTTTATGCTAATTATTTCTAAATTACTGACGATGTACAATGTCAACTAGAACGAAAAAATTTAATTGAGACGTACGTACCCACCAGATAACTATATTCAAAATCTTTCAAGGACAGAAGAAATTGATGACTGAAGGATCAAATACTCGGAGTCCATATTTTATAGTTAGGAAGGCAAATAGGTGATTTTTCGGGAATACTCGAGCGTGGTCGTTGAATATATGGGAGATACCTTAAGCCCGCCACTCACCATCCAACACCGCAGTACGATTTTGTCGAATGCGACAGAATTGGACGTAATTTGATCGTGTATTCCCGCCGCAAGACCAAGTCGGTTTGATTTGATCGCAGACAGACAAGTCAGTCTGCTGCAGTACGACAGAATGCTTAATTTGACCGTGAATTGAGAGTTGCGATTTGATCGTACAACTTGAATGCTGAAAAACAATACATTTGCCAGTAAATTCTAAAAAATGGCCTATAGTGGGACGTTTTAAAGAGATTTTTTCGAATTATACAAAGAACAAGAGTGTCTGTGGAAAATTGAATCGCCAGCTTATCATGACAAAAATGCTAAAAAAAGAGCTATGGATACTTTGATTGCGAAGTTTCAAGAAGTAAAAAATGATGCAAATGAGGATTTTGTAAAAAAGAAAATTAATAATTTTAGAACATTATATACAAAAGGGAATTAAGATTATTAAAAAATTCCATCAAGTCTGGGGTAGGGACGGAAGAAATTTATAAGCCAAAGTTATGGTATTTCGAGTTGCTATCTTTTTTGAGCGAGTATATTTTCTTCCGACATTTTCACGTTGAAAGTAAACTCGTACTGCGAAATTAAACGTGTGTGTTCTTATTCGATTTTCGACAAAATTTTGCTGTATTTGCATTCAACTAAATCGTACTGCGGTGTTGGATCATGAGTGGCCGGCTTTAGACCTAGTAGAACAACTTTGGAAAGTACATATTAGCTCTATATGTAGTGACGCTCAGACGATCAGATTAGTAAAAAAAATTGATAGTCTGAAATACTCGAGCGCGTCAGATTAAGATGTTGGGGGTTGATTAGTGTTTTAAGACAAAATTTAACTAATCTGTTGATAAGTCCTTGACGCCGCCGAGTTATAGGGTCGCGAACTTGTAAAAAAAAACAATAATCCGGCATTCTCGAGCGCGATTTTATTTTTTTTATTTTGAAGAATGTAATCTAAAACTTACTAAAAATACAAAATCTGCCGGTTTCCGCATGGCCGGAAGTGTGGAGGAGCCATTTCGTCTTCCGAAAAACGCGTTGCGGTATATAAGTCGCGAACGATACCTACATTTTACATGAAAAAAGTTTTGATAAAAAAAGGTAATTTCATTTCACACAAAAAAGGTATCTTTATAATTTTGTCCAAAGTTGAAACTTTTGGACTTAAAGCATCATGAAAACTCAAACTCCCGTTTTTTTGAGTAATATCTCGAAAACGTAGGGTGTTAAAAAAAATTGATATGGAACAACGATGATTCGAAGATACCTTTGTATAACTCACCTATTGTATATATACCTACATATCCGAGGTCTACCTGTGATGTTTTATATAAAAACGCCCTGAACGACCCCTGGGCGAGAAGTGTCTAGTCCCCGTATTTTCCTCTTAGCTAGGTCATTTTACTTACTATTACCCTTAGAAATATTAATTATATACCTAATTTTCTTTTGTCGTTTTTTTTTTTGTTTGTTTTCCCACAATTAATACATTTGTAGAACTTTAGTACACTCAGACTTACTGAATTACTGCGCCAATATTTATAAAGAGTAGCCGATTCTTCACTACTTAAATAGTTTCTGGCTGCATGGGTACAGCCATAAAGCCAAAAAAAAAACAACGATGATTAAATTATGTAACTTTTATTATATCTCAATTTTTTTTTCTTAAAGCTTCTCGACAATTTTCGTGGACTCGGAAAAAGTTACGCGTATCTGTACCTATTATTAAGTATTATTAACATGTACAGTTTCATTTATTTATATTATATGATCCTCAAATCATTTTTTGGACGTACCGTGAAAAAAACGAAGTGAAGAATTGAAGCAAAAAAGAGGAATGTGCCATAAACATGTAATACAGACCTTTTTCGGTCAGATTAAGAAAACCCACCAACATTTTTGTCAGATTAAGAAAATATGCTTTCAGGATACCGAGTTAAGCCTCCCCTATGAGATAAAGAATTTAAAAATATTGTGGTTTAATTTCCCAAGAAATTAAAAAAAGAATTTCAAAAGAACTTTTTTTTTGCATTTTCAAAAACTTGTCTCAACTTATCGTCACGCCGAAATCTTCAGTTTTTTTAAAGGGAGCTTTCTTGGGGCCTACTTAACACCCCTTCCGAAAATCTGACGCGCTTGAGTACATTTTTTTTTCGGACTTTTGACTATATTGTATACCTACCCCCACCATGCAAACCGGCAGATTAGTATACCGTTGTTATCAAAGGCACTTGGGGCATACGTGGTATGAATATCTGACGCGCTCGAGAATGCCCAAGTAACTGTTTTTTTTAACATTTTTGAAAAACCGTGCACGCCTTACCCACCGCTAAAATGGTTTTTACCATACGAGCTTTTCTTCTCGAAATTACTTTATCTTTCGATTTTGATAGGTCTCGACGGCACTCGAGAATGACGCCATTTAGCGACTTCGCCTCCCTAACTATTATAGGCAGAAGCCATTAGGAGTAAATAATTTTTCTACATCCGTAATATAATAATACACCTATATGCTCATAATGAAATATGAGATCATTATGATACAGATTTTTCTTTGATCAAATGAAACCTATAATTTTTCAATTAAGCATGCAATGACATTTGTCCTGGATTCCTCTCCAATTGTTTCGTAAAATATTTCGTCAATTTTGAAAACCCGATAACACCTGTTACTTAAGGGATTATTGCATTCCAATACTCTACGAACTTGTTGAAATAAATTATACTGAAAAATATATTCTCCATAGTAAAGCTGCCTTAAAACATACTAATAACTGGATGTAAGTGCTATATCACATGCTCTATCTCTTCCTTCTGTAATTAGGTCGAGAGGGTATAAGAGACGTGCTTTTTGTGCCAACTAAGAAAAAAAATTCATAATTTATAAAATATCGTCTCCAAGTATTTCTAAGCGTATTTATGCTTCTATGTAAAAAAAATTGTTTAGTAAGGAAAAAATGTAGGTATATGACGTTGTTTTTTATAGCCTATTTCCGTCACCTTTCAGAGAAGTCGAAATACCCAAACATTCACTCGTCCAGTGAGAATTTCATGTACTCCTGTACTGTAAATTTCGCTAGTTGATATTCAAGGGAACCATTGGCTTCTTTTCGAATCCATTCCATCGGCCGATCTGTTTAGGGTTCAGTATAAACCCGATTGCAGTGTCACCTACCGGGACCAATTGTTAATATAATCCACTTGAATACACACAGCGACAAACACGCGTACAGAAGAAATATATACAGATTCGGTGTAAATTTTTTAGGGGTAGCTATTACCAATAAGGGGTTGAAGGGGAAGGTTGATAATTTTCTTTCAAAAAGTGTATTCCCCTACAAAAATTGACGTGTTTTAATAATTGAATTAACAATTAATTTTGAACCTCACTGTATATAGCAAAATCTCCGGTCAATAATTGATTTTTAACATTCTAGATACGACCCTGATCCAAAAACTAACCAATCCGAAAATTTCTGCATGGAGAATAGGAAATAGAACTGTCATTATTAATTTAGATAATTTATTTTATCGATTTCTGTAATATAATGTTTCTCTTGAGCAGGGTAATAATTCATTAGATTGTAATTTGTTTATCTAATTACTTGATCAAACATTGACATCATTAAATTATATTAACCAATAACAAGAATTTTTTTTTGTTTATATCGTCTTGTTTATCTAATGAAGTCAATTAATTATTTTCTCGTATAGCATATCAAAATATTTAGGTTGTTATGTAATATATTCATAACGTAGAGGCAGTTTGGATTGTGTCAAAATTCGATACGTCCCTAAAAATGTCCACTGAATATTTCCCTTGTCTCGACTTCCAGCAATCACAAACGCACAATTTTGAATTACAAATGGTTTCTAGGTGACTATTTCACTAGAGTTAATTGATAACTGACAAAATTTGAAGGTTTTGAACTGGCAATTTTTTGTCTTGTCGCGGCAATTGTTTGACGTTTAATATATCAAATCTATGTGTATAAAATTCTATCACTCTGTGATAAAATTCAATATAAAATCTTTGTTAGTGGTTTCTAAGGAAACTAAGTTGTTTATTTATTTATAACTGTCTAAAAATTATTAAAACTGTTTCAAAAATTTAAATAAATATTATTAACATGAATAATACAAGATTTGGAAATAATTCAATAAATGAAATATATAGTACAATTAAGCAAAGAATACCGCGAAATACAATGAAGACAAAAAAGTCTGCTTTGGAACAGTTTAGAATGTTTCTGGACGCACGTAATTATACGTTAGAAAAGGATACTTCTGAACAAGTTATAGCAAAAATTCTTGAAGATTATGGTTTTAACATGAAAAAAAGAGATGGAACTGATTATACTGAAGCTAGTGTGAAAACACTTCGGAATACGACTGCTTAAATGGTTCAGGAAAAATATTTTCTAGAATTTAACATCAAAATTGATCCATTCAAATATATTACCTATAAATTTGCTAGATTGGCCAGGGATACAAAACGTAAAAAGCTTCAGGCTGAACCTGAAACCAGAAAAAGAAGTTCTAACGCGTTTACCAAAGAAGAAATAATGGACATGGTAGAAAGCTATTCTGAAGATAATCCTGATGGGTTACAAAAAAAGTTTTTTGATTTATGTTCGTTCGAATTAGCATGGATAATAAAGGTAATTTTACTGGCAGGGTAGAATATGATCTAATCTTTTCAAAAACGACACAAGGAGGATCAAAAGCTTCATCTGACAGTAAGTGACTGGTAAGAAATAATGCTAACAACAATTTGTGTCCCGTTCGTTTATTTTTAAAAGTTATTGAAAAAAAGAGAATCCAATCCTTATCTAACAACAACAATATTATTTTTAACAGTACATCCAAATTGGGAGAAAGGAATATGGTACAAAAATTCACCATTGGGAATTAATACAATTTCAAAGTGGACGAAAATATCGGCAGAATCAATTGGTATAGACACAAAAAAAATTAAAATAACCAATCATTCACATAGAGCTTCTGCAATATCTGCATTCGCAAAAGAAGGAGTTGGTGAACAAGAAGTAATTAAGCATTCTTCTGCCCATTCTTTGAAACCATTTTTACAATTAAATGAAGAACACCATTTCCAACTTATAGAGAACCTTCGAGGAAATAAAAATAAAGAAAAGGAATCCTCAGTTTCTAACTTAAATTCATCACAGGTTATGATGCAAAACAATCCCCAAAATAATGCTACAACGTACAATTATAATAATTGTACTTTTTACATAAATATGTAATTTTTTTTTCATGTTATTATTTTTCGGCTTTTTATAATTGAAGTTTGCAATAAATAAAACGTTTAAACATATGATTTTTCAGTTTTTCTCTCGTGAAATAGTCATGTCGAATACCACTCAATTAAAAATTTTGTAAGGTAAAATTTTTCTCTTGTATTCAAGTTTGTTGCTTTTAGGTAATTTTGCTCATGAACTTTAATCCAAAACCACTCGCCTGACGGCTCGTGGTTTTGTTAAAAATGTCATTCGCAAAATTGCCAAGCAACAAACTTTCATGACAATCGAAAAATTTTGCCTACAAAATTTTCACTCTCGTGGTATTATATATGAAAAATTATGGCTTTATTGCATGTCTTTCTCCCTGTCAGTTTCTTAGATCGTGAGAAGAACTATGTCGTTAATTGCATTTGTGCAAAAACCCTCGTCTTCGACCATGCTCCTTGTTAAAATATAACTAAGCATTGTGTTTTTTCGATTTTTTTCCAGAAAAATTAGATGCCCTTATAAAATCACTTACGAAAAATTACACTTGTTCTATTAAGAGTAAAAGTTATAGAAGTGATTAAATAAAAAGTTACCATAAGTATTTGAAGTGCGAGTCAATGAACGAGGAGTGATCTCCATCCCATCACGGAAAAATTTATCGGAATAAACCTTAATTAAACCGTTATAGAACAGTGTTCTTTAGTGACGTCAGTCTCGAACACGATATTTTTTTTTAACTTCACTGTAGCCTTTTCAAGTAGTATCTCGGTGGTAAAAATCCAATATTAAAGCCGTACGCGATTTTTGCATCTGAAAGTGAGTAAATTCCATCGTAACCGATTGAATCTTTGATAAAGAGAAGCCCTAGGAGTCGATAGCTCTGTAAGTTAATTAATCTATCAATCAGTCAGGGATCGGGAATGCACTCTAATGCATTTCTGTTTGTAGCATGTACGGTATTCTCTCTCTGAATAATTTACTAAACATTAGCACTCAGCCACCGGTCGTAACCGTAAATGCTCTCCAGCGATTCCGTTTATACACGACAATCGGTCCGCCAGACGTTGGCACGTACCCGACCGATCTTTTGGCTTTGCTTTAGCCATTCTTTCTTTGATCTCACTTTCATTCCATCTCCCTCTCTTTCTCTCGCTCTCTACACACAACGTAAATAGCTACATAGATCTAAAAATCCCTTCAATGAACTCGGGCTCCCGAGTTAAAATTTGATACTCTGGTATTTTGTTTAATTCTCATTTCATTTTCCTTTGTCATTCTCTTTACTTTACAAGGCCAGTTTGTGATTTTGGACATACTTTTAAAATTGAGTTTAATTATTTGTAAAATAAACAGTGTATTCGTAAAAATATATGAGGTTGTCGTTTATATTTTACATACAGAGCTAGAAAAAAACAGTGGATAACTTTTAAAAACTATTGTTTTTCAAAAATTCTCAGTGAAGAAAAATGCATTTTTGCATCCTTTGAAACCATTTCTGGAATCAGTTATTTCACTCGCTTGTTGGTACATTCAAAATAGAGTTTTTGAAGGCGTTGATTATATCTATTGCTTTATTGGTTTTGGGTTCATTTTGGAACACCCAAGTTCATAAGTAGACATACAGGATTCATCACCACTGACAATCTGAGTTTTTTGCTGAATTGCTTTTAATCATATTATGGTCCTTCGAGCAATTTTTGAGTAGGTATTTTGTTACTGTGAAAGAAATATCGAAAATTAACATTTCCAGTGTACTTGGTGTAGAAAAATCAATATTCTCAATAGATTTATTGCACTTTCTTAATAAATTTCTCAATAAAACGTTTCGACATTTATATTTTTCCATATTTCCATTAAAATATACCCTTTCAATTATCGATTCGGGGATTTAATTTACTTGTAGTGCACGTTTCCAAACACGCAGCCGGTCTTTGTTAATTAAATTAACTAACTTTTTTCATAGCTGCAATATAATACTTCTTTTTTTTTGTTTCGAAACTCCTGCTCGTTTATTGGAGGAATGGTTTATTGGGTGTTCATTAGCAGGGGTAATGAAAAACATTAAACAATACAACAACGAAAGCGGGCGAGTTTATGAAAGAAAAGCAGTTTTGGAATGTTCTTGATAAATAGTGAAAGAAAATTAAAAATTGTTTTTTTATGAGAGAAAGATGTTAATTGAACTTGTTTTATTCATTTGTTTTTTTTTTCTAACTCTAAAAACGTTGTCTAGAAGTTAAGAAGGTAAGTTAAGTAGGTTATTACCAAGATCTTGGAGCATAGGAAAAAACATAAATAACATAAATCCAATAAAAGCAATGCATTGGTGATAAATCTGATTCACCACTTTGGTATTTTTGTTCAAAATAACTCAACAGAGATGTTGGGTAATTCACCGTGAAATATTTTTCGGAATACTTAGGTATGAAAATAAGGCACTAAGCCTAATGATTAAGTGTGGAATGGGAAACAATACCAGCGTGGTTCAAACAGAACTGGCTGGTATCTCAATTGCCACAAAGGAACTAACCAGAAAAGGATACATAACAATCTGCACTGATAGTAGACAAGCCCTATTAGCCTTGAACAGACAACGTGTTATATCGGGGCTAGTACCTACTAGAGTGCCACCAAGATTTAGCTAACGCCTCGGCAGATAACAATTTTATCCTGAGCTAGATTAAAGGGCACGACAGGAGTGAAGGGAATCGCATTGCCGATTATTTAGCCAGGGAAGCAGCTGGACTGAAAATTTTAGGACCAAGTGACACCTACGGCCTAACGACTCCGACAATTGCGGAACTAGTCAAACGTTACTCCCTTGAGAGATGGGATGGAATCAAAGGATGCAGTCTTGCCAGGATCACCCTGGGCAACCCTGGGAAGCAGGCGTCGAAGAAATTTTTAGCGATCACCAGGAAAAACCTACGTTTAACAGTAGGATTTCTGACTGGCCACTGTCAACTAAGGAAACACCTCCATACTATGGGGCTAGTGGACACACCTCTATGCAGGATGTGTGAACAGGAAGATGAAACTGTCAGGCATGTCTTATGCGAGTTATCGTTAATAATAGAGTGTGTGTTCGGTGAGTTTTAGCATACACCTGCCGATATAAAGGAGATGTCTCGTAGTGACCTGTCCACCTTCCTGAGAAGGACAGAATGGACGATGACCTAGGAGGACAACTTCTCGGGAGGATGTACAATGGGTCACATGTGGCCTAAGTGCTGTGAGCCTACACTCACCCTCCCTACTCTACAATCAATTCAAAAGCACCGAATGTCAAAGTAAACTGAAGAATTTTACCAATAGATCTGTTGATCTGTCAACGTCTTCAAGTTTTGCTAACCTATAGACTATAAATTGCCCTATGCATTAGTTATAAATTGTATTTACAGTTGGTTAATTCAATTTATACTGATGAGCAAAAAAATATCATATTAGATATCAAAAAAAGGGCAGGTTTTTTTGACACCGCCAATGGTTGAAAAGAAACTGAAAATCGACTGAATCGACGGAACAAGTTTGTTGTTTTAAGTTGAATTAGTTTATCGATCCACGGAATTAAGTATACACAAGCCGTAAACATGGCAAATATGTTTAAAAGCAGCATAATTAAAATTAATTCGTAATTTCCGAATTGAATGGCATCATTGGCGGTTAGTTGCCAGTATAATTAACGGATTAAAGAAGGCTTTGAGTAATTCCGCTCTGTGTGGATATTTTCTATTGCCATTGACGTTGAAAAGCAATCGTGGTGTACGATTCATAACTATTAACAAGGGGCTTAAATCACATAAATACTGCATTCTACACCCAGTACCGAATAATATATGAGTCATAGTATTCTGTGTATTGAATGAAAAAACTTTTTTCTTCTTCTTCTAGCCAACTGAGAAGTTAAATTTCTCTGTTGGTGGTCAATAAATTTTTCTATTATTAATAATGGACTAATTCAAATATTTTGAGAATCCAGAGATAGTAGTTCAACAAAAACTTGTGCAAAATAATTTTGTATACCCAGGAGATTGTCTTTAACATATTTGCTGCTTGAAATTATCTGTCAATATAAAATTATTTAAATAAAAATGCCATTAGTGACTGATGACATAAGGAGTACGTTCATAATCTATGGAACGAAAACAGAAAGTGTACTTGTCAGACAGACGACGGGGTGCGTTTGTGAGCCAAATTATATGATGACGTTGTGCCAAACATGTGAAAATCATGTAATTTCCCCATCTCCTTTCAACACCTCATCACCTCAGCATTTAAGGCTTTTTGTGATCTCCGTTATACCATTTATGTGTAGAGACCAGGCTCGACAGTCTTTTCAATAGATTCTTCTTCCTTGGGTACCTTCTCTATGAGGGTTCATTGACAATAGAAGATCTTATTCAAATTTTGGTGAGACAGAACAAAGCGAACGGAAACAATACACCTCAATTAAAAATAGCAGTTCTGGGAATTATTAAAGGAAGCTAAACGAAGAAGTCTAAATCCTTGTTAAAACAAAAACCAAATGTTTTTTTATGTATTTTTCCATTTAGATATCTGATATATGTGACAAAAAGAATTTTGTCGGCTAAAGAACAAGCGGAATTAGATGCAGCAGTCTGGCAACAACACGGCGGATGTGAATACACACCACATTATATATACATAATTTCCTAAATATTTGTTTCTCATATATATATTACACATTTGATCTCAAAGTGTTAAAAATAAACCTAATAAACAGTGTTTATTTACTCTTGAAATAAGTTTAAAACATTAACAAATGCCATTCGCTCTCTTTCTCTCTGTGTGTGTATGTGTAATTTGTTTTATATTTAGTAGGGTAATTATAGTTTTTAACAATTTTAATGAAAAATAAACAATCCCACTTATATAAAATTGGATAAATTTAATTACGTTACGCCGAAAAATGTTTCTTGGCATAAACATAATTTAGTGTTTGTTTACATTGTCTAATTTCAAAAATTGGTTTTCTTTAAATTCTATATACAAAATATATATTTACATAATTTGAAATTTATCGATCATTTAATAATTTAATTTTCGAACAAATATTATTTGATAGTAGAGTCTTGGATGTTATCCAGATTAAAATTTTTTTGTTGAATATTAACCAGATTTTAAATTTTTATTACGAGTATCACCAGAGACTGGCAAATGAAGTTGAAATAGTTTGACAAATTTTTATTTTCCTGGCAAAGAGCCCGAAGGACTGTTGTGACTGTTTCCAAGGCTGTTGCAACCTCTAAAACTTAACAATGACTAGAGACTTAATAATATCTTTAAATTCGATCAAGATTCTTGGTTTCCATATTAAACGAAACAACTATTGACTCTTGGCAACAATACGGTTAAAATAGAAGGCCAATGAATACTCCTCCACCTGTTTTGGTAGAAGGTACTGAGCCTTCTCTCTCTTTCAAGTAGTGTTATTCATATTATCCTCATCTCAAGCAATATTTTTGGGCAAACAGATCGATTCTTCGGCTGCTTTGACAAAACTTATTTCTCTTTATTCGAATCGTATCTTCACTATTCACTATTCGTTCAATTCACAGGTTTGTTCCAACTGAACATTTTTTGACAGTTTGAAGAACCAATCAAATTTCCTCATTTTTTATCATATGAACAATTCCACCCAATCATGTCAACATTACACTGATAACAGTCCATGGACAATTTTCACGTTACTATGGATACATATTGAATTATTTCGATTTTGATGTTTCAAATATTTAATATATCGAAATGTCACATTTAACTTTTTTGTTCCTATGTTAATTGCAGCTTTAAATAAAATGTGTTAGCTCTGTATTTTTTCTATAATTAGCAATAAATTTTCTATCCGAATTACCCTCGGACATAGATAAATGCTCAAAAATTGTATGACAACTTTCTAAAGCTTGTTGCTTGTAGGCAACAGACCTCCGCCTACGGCGTCGGTATACAGTAGTATACAGAGTACAGACCACCAAAAAATGTGATTACAGTGCCGTACTTGGGAGATACTCATTTAACAAGTTCCGAATATTCCGAACACCCTGTATAAGGATAGGTATTTGGAAACTATGCACTTCTACATATAAAATTACAAGAGTAAAATACGAGAAATAAATATATACTTAAAAAACGGAGAGATTTTTATTAATTTTATCAATTGACATAAAAAAAGCAAGAAATTCTAACAGCAATGTCTAAACGAAGCAAGTTTAACCTAGAAAAATTGCTCAAAATGACATTCTGCTCTATGCACTTTCTAAAATATCTAAAATCAAAAGTATATGCTACTGCGATCAATAGCAGAGAAGAACTTTTTCGAAGAATAGAGAATGCCTGCATAGAAATCAGAAATAATCCAGATGCGATCTGAAGGTCCGTTCGCAATATTACAAAAAGGGCAAGAAAGTGCTTAGAGAAGAATGTAGGTGATTTTGAGCAATTTCTGTAGGTCAGACTTGCTTCGTTTGGACAATGTTGTTAGAATTTCTTGTTTCCTTTTCAGGTTAATTAATAAGATTAATAAAAATATCTCCATTTTTTAAAGTATACATTTATTTCTTGTATTTTACTCTTGTTATTCTAAATGTAAAAGTGCATGGCTTCCAAATACATATCTATCCTTATACCGGGTGTTCGAAATATTCGAAACTTATTGAATGAGTATGTTCCAAGTACTGCTCTGTAATCACATTTTTCAGTGGCCTGTACTCGTTAACATACACACTCAATTGAATTTCTAGGATGCTTCTTTAGATGCATTAAATAGATTTCATTTCAAGCTAAAAAATAAACAAAAAACCTCTCCGATACCATTGTTAACCCCCAAAACGTGCAAAAACTATAACTTTGACGGTAAATTTTTGGTAGTAAAATTGTCTGCGTCGAAATAAAAAGGAAATAAGTAGATTCTATTTTTTATACTCTTTCCAATTATGGAGAGCAATTTCAAAAAAATCTATATACAGGGTGGTGTTTGTAGGAAAGACGAGTTTTTGTTAAGCCGGACCTGCATTATCTTTTTGGAGATGCTTTTGATGGAGTTTCTAGGTAATGGTTACTACGTGAACCAAATTTCAAAATAATCTACAGGGTAACTCGGAAGTTATGAGGTTCGAAAGAAGTGGGATAAATTTATAAAACACCCTGTATCTCGGTTAGGAAGTGCAGAAGACTCATTAAATCTAGGTTTTTGGAAGCACCAAAATGATCCCATTCTACAGTTAATGTTAGTCCCTTTCCCAATGAAACACCCTGTATCTGTATTGGTAGCGTAATGACTAAGTGAAATGAAGAATTCTAGACACAGGGTTCGAAATCTGGTCGCGGTAATAGTTATTATTTATTATATTGTAATAATAGTAACTACAAAATCTTCCATAATAAATTTGAAACATTCATTTCTATTTCGTTGCCAAGTACGAAACTATTATTATAGTCATCTATATCGAAATTCCCTCAAGTTTGTTGTAAACACTTATAAAAGACAATAACATTATAATAACAGCGACAATAATGTACCAAACTTATGCCATCATTTCGAACTGACACGGTTGTTTTATGTCTAGACAGTTTCTCGGAAGTTTCGGAAAGTGCTCGCTACTCTCTATACTTCTGATAGTACGGGTGACTTACATATGGCTACAAAAATACTGTCAGAGTTTCATATTAACGACAATAACAAATTGCCTGGCACTAAAAAGAGATAAGAATCTGTTTCTATTAAATCTTGCAAGTGTTGCTGTATAAAATAGAGAAATATAGATGTAAGTAGGTGTAGTGAGCTCTAAAGCTTCTCGTATTATTTTGACCCAATCTATTGTGGATAAAAGTGTGGTAAACTCACGTAATAATAATTTCAAATCTACTGACGTTAATAACGAGGTTTTAAGTCCAAAGCGAGAAGAAGAATTAGTATATCAAAATGTCAGAGGTCAGAAAATACCTTTAATTTTATTTTTTAATATTCAATGGATGATTATTCTCTTTAAACAACAAAAGTATACCAAGAAAGGTATGAATTACCATTATTAATATTAATTAAAATCACTCATATCATTGTATGTTAATAATATCGAAAAAATAAAACCGACCATTGTTTCTTACATTTATTATAATTTATTGATATGAATGAATTTAATTACAATATTTTTAATGGTGTTTATTCTGGATTAGAACGTTATTTATTCCGTTTTATATTGTGACGCATTTGCGTTTTTATAAATATTTAATGAAATCCAACTAAGCACAAAAACATAACTTGATAAAAATCGTATAAATTCATTGTTTAACATTAATCGATTCGCTATTATTTACTCTACTAATAAATTAAATGATTTATCAGATAACGTTACACCTTGGAAACTCACATGAACACATTTTAAAGGGACATAAGCATAAGTCTGCTTTCATAGACCTTCATCTTTGACACCTTTAATAGCTTCGGTGATTTTTGCAGCGTAACCAAAGATGGTTATTTTTGAATCTAGTATTTCGCGCATGAGATGCAAAAAAAAATTTTTCTACAAACGTCAAAAATATTGTTCTAAAATAAGTAACATGCTTAGCTTAATATAAAAAATATTATTGAACTGGCTTAAACTGTTTTTCCAAATCAGTTAATTACTGTAACTATGGAAATAAAATGGCATTTGTTGACAATTATTTCAAAGTGAAAGTTCTTGATAATTATTTTGGGGTGACTTTTATTCGCGTCAATTTCGTGCGTGATATTTATAACCGTAAAATAATGGAAATTTCGAGCGACGATGAAGTAAGCAGTACCACCTAACTTGACAGATGCGGCCAATTAAGTAATTTCAAAACTTTTACCGGAGAAATCGAGGCGCCAGTATGAAAATGCATATCAGCAATTTGAAGAGTGGTGTGAAGCAAATAAAGCCAGAAAAATATCGGAAAATATGCTGTTGGCATATTTTGCAGAGAAGTCTAAGACTTCAGCTTCCACGTTATGGGCAATATATTCTATGTTGAAAGCAACACTCAATGTTGAAGAAAACGTGGATTTTGAGAAATTTACCAAATTGGTTCCATATTTGAAAAAATTATCATTTGGAAACTATCCTAAGAAATCTAAGGTATTGACTAGAGAGGAAGTTGAACAATTCATAAGAGAGGCAGATGATGAAACCTATTTGTTGGTTAAGGTAGATTTTTGATGATTGTTTTATGTATTTTTTAAATTACTGATTTCCTTTCAGGTTGTTTTAATACTGGGTATTTCGGGTGCTTGCCGTCGTGAGGGACGCACTAAAATGACGGTCGATGACATAGAAGATAAAAATTCCATTTTGATTGTTAAAGTACCCGATACAAAAACGTATATACAACGAATTTTTACAGTTTCAAATTTAGATTATACTGACATTTAATGAAAATATGCGGCTCTTCGTCCAAGTTATGCTACCTGTCGCCGATTATTTTTGAAGTATCAAAATAAGAGATTTTTCAACCAAGTTGTTGGAGTAAATAGTATTGGAAAGATGACTAGCTTAATAGCAAAACACCTAAAATTACCAAATCCTGATGCCTACACGGGCCATTGTTTTCGGAGAACATCAGTCACACTCCTTGCTAATACGGGGGCCGATATATGTGTTTTGAAGCGACATGGAGGATGGAAATCTTCGACTGTGGCCGAAGGATACGTGGAAGATTCTATCAACAATAAAATTCAAATATCAAATAAAATTTTAGACTGTGAAATTTCAGGATCAAGTGCTGTCACTTCTACGGCAGTTGCTTGCAAATCAAAAATGGATAGTCTTCCAACTCCCAAAACTACGATATCACGAGCTGAATCTGAGTTATCTGGTTTAGGAATAAATTTTGGTTCGTGCACTGGCTGCACCATTGATGTTAACATTGTAAATAATAAATAAAATTAGGTAGTGTTAAATTTTCTCACAATTTGAAAGCCTTAATTATTGTTATATATTAATAAATAAATGATTTCTTGGATTTTTGCTTGATTGAGGAACATAAAGGTTAAAATATAAAAATCCCAAATAGTTTACATGCAGTACACTACTTCTCGCACGGTGTGATGGTAATGAAGTAAAATGAAAAAAAGGGTCACTTCGCATATTGTTGTCGATGCGCGAACCTTGTCATTTTTTGACGTTTGTATCTTTGGAGGCGTCAAATTTTTTACATTTTGCGCCAATTTTTCAATCTTTCTTTCCAATCCATGTCTTTTTTCATCTAGTTTATCTCCTATTTTTTTCTCCTACGTTTTTCTTGGTCTGCCTCTTCACTCTTTTTGACAATTTCCAATTACAATTGAGCAATTTTAAGCTTAATTGAGACGTTGATGGCCGGTCAGAGTGATTCAAATCTATTTTTGAATATTGTTTGTAGAAAAATTGAGCTAACAAGAAAATAATTTCAAACTATCTTCGACTAAGATTGGGATTGAAAAAAAGTTGAGCCGCCACCATCAGTGGACTTAGCGAACAAAAACATCGGTAACGGACACGGGATCGAATAGACAGAGAACGCAAGGTTAATAATCTGGCTGTACTAGAGAACTTAATTCTATTACATCGTAGTTGACTGCAGTGGCTACACCTCCGTCGACTGGTCGATATCCTACATAATTAACAATGTGATATCGACCTGCGGGTCCCCCGAGGCAACAGACGCTGGCTGTTTTACCCCCTATTCTCACTCCTTCAACTGCTGATTGACCAGATTCTGTCGCATGTAAACAAACAATACCAAAATTTCTGATGTAGAGCGGAGGACGAGGGGTCAATAATTATTGGAGGCATGCATCGATCGATGCATGCATGCTATGCAATTTGATCGACTTTAATATTTCTACCATGTGAAGATATTTAACAAGAGTAGATGGAAAATTAACATAATCAAAAAATTATCAAAGTATTATTATTTGTTGGACAAATAATTCCTGTAGGCAGATTGAGATCTCAGAAATAACTGACTAGTCGCAGGAAGGGTTGGCTTTTTAACAACAGGAGATGCTAGTGGAAAAACTAAAGACGGGGAAATGGAAGTCGAATTGGTTTCGAAAAAAAAAACCATAGTATGACCTATTTGGCTTATGCCCGTATTTATAGTCGAGACTTGAGACCGAGCTCGAGCTTGAGAGCGCCTTGAGACGAGAACGTATTTTATAGTCGAATCTCGAGACCCACAGCTTGAGAAACGCTGCAACTGCGCATATGCGAACAGTGGCGGCAAATTTTCTCTGTCAGAATGCAAGAAAATACTATAAATATTGAAATAATAGAAAACTGAATATAAGTACTTTTTTTGCAGTGTTGAAAATGCATAGAACAGAAAAGATATAAAAGCGTGTACCTACGTAAAGGTCTCGAGTGCCAATAACGTATGACGTTACCCTCGCCCCGTGAACTGTTTTCCTCTCTTTTCCGTACACGTACGTTAAGCAATAAATACGGCTTAAAATTTGTTGCATTGCTGGTAGAAAGCCGAATGGCGATTATTCAGAATGGAAAAACGCTAAATGAAATTCTCGCAACATAATATAAAATTAATATAGCCATATTTATGACGGCAATTTTTGGGTCGCCGGGCGTAAAGCCGACGTATTTTACGGCGTTTATTCTAGATTAAAACAGTTTATTTTAGATATTTATAATGGGAACGTGGTTCATAATGCAGATCACTTGTCGGCAACAAAAATAATAAAAAATACGGAATGTGACGTTTGGTGCGAATTTATTGTTTTAATAATGGTAAATAAAGCAGATCGCGAACGATATGCATACAGTGTCAGGCTACGGACCGATTATTTTACGTATACACACACACAGAGACTCTCTTGGTTATTGTTGCAGTTGAAATGGGTTTTTTATGCTGCGTTCGTAAATTAATGGGGTCGTGTGATATGTAGATTATACATTGGAAACGACACAACTGGAAACAACAACCAACAACAAAAAAATCGAATATAAAAAATTCTCACTCCAGAACTAATAATACAGTCAAGGAGGTACAGTCAAAGTCAAATGAACGCACAGCTACATTAGTTTGAAACTGCATTATTTAAACATCTGCTACCCCCATTAAACAGATCTACGTTTTTTAGGTCACAATTGAAGTATTTTTAATATATTTTAGCGAAGGTTAGCCATAAATCATTGGAACTAATTGAATTTTTTTGAATTTTGGTGTTTGTCTTGTGCGCTTCATTTGACTTTGACTGTACATTGTAGGCTAATTAATTCGAAAATAATGACAGCCATTATACCTCCATTCGTTTTAAAAAGCTACTGTGTTAGCGAAACGCGTCACTTTAAGTTTAAATATAATGTAGATTTAACAAAATAAAATTGTTTGATTTCATAATAATCCTTTGTCTTCTGTGTCCTTTATCAATATTGAACTGGGCGCACTTTCTTATGGCGTGGATTTCCGCTTGAAAGATACCTTAGAAGAGGGTGGAGGGACAAAAAAATATGACCATTTTAAATTTACCATTTAGCTTCATTGCCTTAAAACGCCTGTTTTAATTTGGAACAGTTTTTTTCTGACCTAATTGAAGGTAAATTGAATTTGTGACAATTATTCACAGATTTTAACTTTTAACTAGAAAAAAAGCACCATATTTTTCAAAATCTCACCACATTATTCAATTTTCATGTGGTTTTTGTAGGTTTCCTTTTAAACGATAAGAATTGTATAATTTTCTGCATTTTTTCAAAATTTTAGACCCTGCAGTTTCGGAAATAATAGAGCTACAATAATTAGTCCATTTTTTTTTCTATTTTCCTGAATAACTTTAAATTTAACCATTTTAAAATTATGGAAAAATTATATTTAAAACCCTTCTAACCAAGGGCGTCGCAAGCAAACGGGCAAAAAATGAGGGCGTCTTGGGGAAAACGCTTGTGCACATAGATTTGTATTTTTAAATGCGCATTATAGAAAATTATATACTTCCACACTTTAAACTTTAAACACACTTTAAACATTGTGAAGTTCTACTCAATTTATTCATTTTTTTTTTTATTTTCGATAAAGTTTGTTCAACCATCCTTTGCCATTACGTCATAATCGGTGACGTATTCTGTTTTACGTATGTCTTATTTCACACTTAACCTCAAAATTTTAATCAGTGACATACTTAGAACATAAAACAGACAGGAAGGAGCATTTACCAAATAAGTTTGCGTCCAAATAGGAGGTTGCAAATGGCGAATAGTCGGTTCCGTTTTGACAGTGGCGTACTGTTTGTATAGGGTATGGGATATGTGAAATTTTAAAATTTTTTATGTGCCACTGATGACCCAACATGTCGTTGCAGCGGAGACTGACGTCATTCAACCAATGGTGAATAAATGATGTAAAAAAACGTACCTACAATCTACGTCAGTAAACGTCAACTTCACAAATGAGTCATAATTAGGGTGTTGCAAATGACGATTTCCGTCGCATTTTCTTATACAGCTAATGAGTGACAAGACTTCTTCCTGTCTGTTTTATGTTCTAAGGTGACATATTATGTTGAGAATTGTTTTCAAAATATGACAACTAAACTGTCAAAAGTGACAGATAAAATTAATGTCGACCTTAGATAGGAAATACGTTAATGACGTCAAAATTCTGTCTCATCCATTTCATGAATGAGAGAGCAAGCGACAATGTATGAGGTTACGGCAAAGGATGGTTGAAAAATTTATTTTTCTAAATTTAAGGAAGAGGCGTCTGCTCCACCCTGCTCCCCCTTGGCGACGCACTTGCTTACAATAAACTCTCTATTTTGATATATCATTCAGGGACTCTTATTTTCAAAATTCCTTCATTTACATTACTCGTTTGTGCTCGGTTACAAAGATTCAAATTTGAAATTTCTCAATTAAAAGACTTTCTATAATTTTTCATAATTTTGGAATAATAAGATCTGTCATATCTTATTACAGCCGTTCAAAAAACCGTTGACGATATATATTATATTATACCAACCTTGTCGAAACGCATTGACGTAATTCAACAATACAAACGATAAGGTTCGTAACATGTGCTTTAGTTCGAAGTCGTGTAGTTCATTACATATTTACGTTGTCGTTTATAATTACAGTTTATTACGGTAATTACCGGTCGGAACGGCTATTGGGTGTCAAAAGTCACGTGATATGCGAGTCGAAACACAACGTACAGACGATCTCTGCTCCCCACCCCCGCGAACCGTCGTATCCCTACCCTTCTTAAGGTGCGTACTGCGATTAAGTACCCGCCTAAGATTATGTAAATTATCGCGAGTCGATGGTAATTGTTTTGCTATAATAATGACAGCCTTTCATTAATTTATGGTGGTGGTAAAACGTTCGAGTTTATCGAGTTCATTGGATATAAATGTCGATGTGAATGACACCACACTAATTCTCTTTCTCTGTGTACCTATATAAATTATTTATTAAATGTATGTTAAACAAACATACGATAATTGAGGCAAAAATATTTTACATTTTGATAATTGGTAGATGTATGAAGTGAAGTCATAAACAAACTCTCCCACTAAGCAAAGTAATATTTATACAATATTTCAGTAACCTTTCATCGTAATGTGTAATGTTACATCAGAGTTTTCTACTACCTTACTGCAAAGGTTCAGCAACTACTGAAACGGACGTTCAGCAATATTACAAACGGAATGTGCCATTATCATTTATTCCAGCAAGGTTACTGCAACATTGCATATAATGTACAAGAAAAATGTAAATGCGATATTAAAAATGTCGTTTTGTGACAATGTTGCAGTAACTTCTGAAATTGATTGATACATGTAATATTTCATAATTAGTAATTGCAGGAAGGTTCCTGTCATGAGAAGTTGTTAAGTTTACATGTCCTTGAAAGCCTTGGAGGTCAAAAAGACAAAATGTTCAATTTAATAATTTTATTCATATAAAATATAACAAAAGAAAACAAATAAGTACTCAGCACATTAAAATGTAAAAAAAAATGAAAATTCTTTTTGTTCTTATCCTGAAACAAAATAATCATTGAATGTTCAGAGCTTAAAGATTGATAACTTGACCTACTACCTACTCTACTAAACCTCTCAAACATATCTATAAAGCAACCTCAACAAATCATTGAAAAAAGTTACATAGGTACATGGTAATAAAAATCACTGCTTCCCTCTGTCAAAACGGGTTTTGGAAAACTGCAACCGAGTCATCACATTCCTCACTGCATCTGAAACAAAAAAATATTGTAAATACCTACAATATTTAACTTAAACATGATAGTGCTATTTCTCATTAACGCCACCAATATACTGTAGAACCTGGAAGTAAAATTGAAATGAAAAAGTATTCCCCAGCATTCACAAATGTAAAAGTATTCTCCAACCTTTCAAATTGAAAAGAACTGTAGTTTACTACTTTCAAGTACATACTCACCAGTTGTTGTTTGTTGTTTTCATCTTCTAATTTGAATATATATCTTATGAACATAAATTGATTACGACAATTTCGTTCCTACCTATCTGTATAATAATATGTAGGTACCGAAACGACACTACTATTTTCCTACTAAACACAGAAAGATAATACACATATATCAAGCCATCCTAACCTAAAATAATAAATTATGTAATTGCTTTACCTTGAATGCAGATGCGTTTTCCATTGTTCTGCCACCAAAACAAAATTGCAGAGCAATAATAGTTCAAAATAAACAAGAGTACCTAAGTAAAACAAATCACAATACACAACTAAATTGCAGAATGAGGCGTACTGCGTACTTCTCGAACACGAAACTCGAAGCAATATGGTGGCGCCCCGGCACCTTCTCATGACCGGGAAATACAAAATTGTTTGGCTTGTCTGATGGGAAATATTATTTAAAGTTTACTTATATTAACTATTTAAAATTGTCATGGCGTATTATTTCATATATTTCTGCGATGATGCAATCGAAAACTAAAAATGTATTGTGTTTTCTATGTACTGTCAATATAGTTTTTAGCTAACTTATGTATTGTTGTAAATATAATGTAACTTCAAACTCAGTGCAACGTTCCTATTTAAATTTGATAGATAGTTCCAAATGTAACCTGCAGTCACATTGATCGTAGATAGTTTTTGTATTGTTGCATTTATAATTAACTTTCATGGCTGATGTAACATTGCAGCTGAAACTCAATCAATAGCTCGCTATATAACTTACGTACAACTTGTCAGTAGCTTTTTCTGCCATGTTAGAAACTTAAATATAGCATTGAGCTGTATGAAATATTACATTATCATGTTACGAAAGTAAGCCATACATAATATTGTGATAATATTTTGTAACATTACATGCTTAGTGGGCTCATATCCTTCTTCTTTATTTTGAGAAATTTGTTTGTTTCTGTTTGTGTAAATCTTGTAATCATTGGTAAAAGCAGTGTGTATTGTTGTCTCAGGGTTATTTTTATAGCTCAAAAAAGGTCCTGTCCATGCATTCTGCACATGTGGCCAAATGTGACACACTTTTACTCAAATTATTCAGTTATTTGTAGTCAAAGTCACAGTGCCACTCTGGCCAAAAATTTTAAACAGGACCTTATGGCAAGTGATATCTCGTTTGAAAGGCATTGACATTGGCTACATAGCCATATTAATTTTGTTTGGGCTTAAACTAATTTTGACGGATAAATTAAATAAATACCAAAATTATTATTTCACATTTAAATATTCAAGATTTTTCAGTCCGCCTGGTTAGTTGTCAAAAAAATTGACGTTTTTAATTTAATAGTATTTGTTGCTTTGCAAAGTTTTTCTAAATAGCTTAAATATTTCTGTGCAATTATACACATAAGAATGTTATTCCAAATTTTTATTAAATAATTTTAAAAATATTTAACGCAAAACATTTCATTGATGTATTAAATTAGACAATTCTTGACAGTAGTTTTTTAAAAATGACAGTAGCAATCCTCGATTTTTTCGGTTGCCATACTAGTCCGGTATTAGCGGCTAAGGAACAGTGCAGTAAGAACTGATAGAGCAGCAGGCAGTCTAGTGACTAAATTATTACAAATTGTAACAATTTCATATTATTATTGTTTAACGAGACGTTTAAGAGTTTACATAGACAAAATGGTACGTACTCAAGCCGACAAAGTAGCAGCTATCTTAATAATTGGTGAATCTAGAAAGAATCTCCATGAAGCGGAACGTTTATTTAATGAGAGATACCCAGATCGCCCTATCTCGAGGACTTATTTGAGGGAGCTTCTTCACAAGTTTGAAGCAACAGGTAGTGTTCAAGATGCCAAACGATCTGGTCGACCAACATTTTAGTGATGATAAAAAAATTTATATAGTTGCTGAAATGGTAGTAAACCCTACTTCCTCTTCAACTAAAGTTGCGTCTATCTGTGAAGTAAGTAAAAGTACAGTACAGAGAGTGTTGGCTAAAAATAAATTTCATCCATACAAGTTAAAAATGGTGCACCACCTTTCGGATGACGACCCCTACTGAAGACTCGAATTCTGTGAATGTATGACAAATAACTTTAGTCAAAACCTACATTACACAAAAACAATTTGTTTTAGTGACGAAAGTACTTTTTGCCTCAATGGAAATGTGAATACACAAAATGTGAATACACAAAATGTGAAGTATTGGAGTGACACAAATCCTCACACCTTTCGTTAACAACATACCCAATTTACATAAAAAGTCAATGTTTGGGCAGGTATTTTGGGAAACCACATAGTTGGTCCTGTCTTCCTAAATTCAAATTTAAGCGGTGAAGTGTATCTGGAGATGTTACAAAATGCAATTGAGCCGTTAATTCTTGAAATTCTGGAAGATAATCCAGATGAATTCGGCCATTTGGAAATAACATTTCAACAAGATGGTGCTCCTGCACATTATTATGGTGCAGTAAGACGTTACCTGGATGAAGAATATCGAGGTCCTATAGAATGGCCACCTCGGTCACCAGATCTGACACCATTAGATTTTTTTCTATGGAGGTGCTTGAAATCCAAGGTTTATACTACGGTATCAGATAGCATTGGCGTTTTGAAAGACAGAATTATTGAAGAGTGCAATGCAATTTCAGCTGACACATTCGAACGAGTACGACAAGAGTTTACTAATAGTATGTTTTACTTTCAGGAAGTAGACGGAGCACATTTCGAACACTTGCTATAAGAATCCATGGTTGATATTTGATTACTCCTGTCGTGCCCTTTAAGCCACCACAGGATAATATTGTTATTTGCCGAGGCGTTAGGTTTCTATGGAAACTATTCCGGAAATATGCCAGCAAACCGCTGAATTTTAAACCGTTGGCTAGGCCGCTTCTGCTGCCGGACTAGTTCAGTTTGAAGCAACTATGCTACCCTAGGATTTTAGGTAGTTGGGATCTGAGATAGAGCTGCCGTCTTCTTTAATTGTATTGGCGACATTACACTGACTGTTGAAAGAGAAACCTTGTTGTTTGAGGTCAGTTTCTGTATAGTAATTTTGAGGAAATAATCTTCCCTAAGCTACGATCAATAACCGACAAACTCTAAGCCTATAAACTTCGGATTGAAATGATTGAATTATAATATTATGACATCATAATTTTGTATTTGATACGTTTCAAGTTTAAATCGAAAATGAATTTGAAAAAATAGAATAATAAATAAAATACGTCAATCTGCTGCGAATGTTTTCGTCCAATTTCGTTTGTCAATAGAAGATTTCATTTAAATTTTTATTATTTGACAAAAAACGTTCTATACACGACAGAAAAATCATTTCGTATAGATAACCATAGGACAGAATTAAAAAAAAAAGTATCTCGAGCGCATTTTACCAGACAGAAATAAAAACTAAATTGGCACATTTGTTATATGCAAAAATTTCAATTCCAGACTGAATATTGATCAGAACTGGTACATTTTTTTTTCATTTTTTCATTATTTCATTTATTAAACTTCACTCTACTAATCTGATAGCAAACGATAAATAAAAAATTATTCGTTCTATCATTGATTGTTCTTCGTTCGACAACAAATCAGTTAATCTTTTGATACTGACAGTCGATGGAAATGCTCTTTTTTAACTCTGTATGCCTGACTGGCTAAATATTATTAGTTAATTTTTTTTCTGTTTTAGGGTTTTAGGTAAAACTCCATACTTTTTTTTGCAATAAGTTGCTTTTAAAAGTGTATTCTAGTTTCACTACAACGCAATTTCTTCTCAACTACCATTATACGTTAATAATTTTAATTCGCTAAAGCACTTACAGAAAGAACAAATATTTTCACCGGTATATGGATCGCATTCTCTAGATTAATGTGGAAAGTATATTTCAATGAAAGAGCGTTAAAAAATTGAGAATTTTTGACCGCTCATACCAAGAATTAACCTTCCGTAGCTAATACGGCGTCTGTGAGAACGACGCCTAAGAAAATTTCCGATTATTCCCGAAGAAATCGCGAGCGCGCTTGGCCATCATCAATAGCTGATTTTCTAGGGAGTGGACTCAGTATCAAAATTACAGCGGAGGGTGTTTTTTTTTCCACCCCAATTTGTTTGTTATTTTAATCTCATTAAAAATCGTGTAACAAATACAATTTTTCCATTTTTTCTTTTTTAAAGTATAACATTTCAAGGTCATATCTTTTTCCACTTGTTAGTTAGGTTTTTCTTAGTCGGTTTCAGAGAAGAACGTTAGCTTTCCCGTTAAAATTAATCATGTTAGATACGGAAGGGGAAAGTTATTTGAAAACATGGTCATGAAAGGAACAAAACTATCAAAATTTTGCGCTCTGTGAACAGTTTCATACTAACCACTATATTTTCTTTTATTTTCTTCTCCCAAACTGACTTATACTTATAAAGTCAACATAAAAAACTATAAGTTATCACACAAATGAGTTTCATGAATTCTGAAATAAAATCCATTTATAATGAGAGTTTCTAATACCACCAGCTTTAATTTATTTTATTTCTCTGAACAGACCTTCCTTATATGTACTAAAAATAAAAGTGGAACGGTATTATTAAGCTGTCGTCTTTGTAATGTGCGTAATGATATTCTCTGGAGAAATGCAGTTTTTTTCACAACAAGTCGGGTTTTGCGAAAGACAATTTATATGACGCTTGACGTTTTAAATATAGGTTTTATACGTTATGAAGAGTATATTTACTATGACAGTATATTTAATTGCAATAATATTACAATAGATACTGTATAAATTTGCTTGGAAAAAATATATGTGCATAAATTTGGAGTAAGTTACTAGATGGTGCTAAATTGGAATAAGACAAAATTATGACATACAGAGGTTGTCTTTAAAGTGTTGCATATATTAGCATAGTTGACGCCTCTCGACAAATATCAAATGTCAAAATTATCTGAAAGGTCTACCAATACCGCTGTAATCTTTCAGCATAAAAATAGTGTATAATGTCGATTATTTCTAATTTTTGTCTCAAATTTGGCTAGTAGTGGAAAGCCTCGCAACTTATTCTGCCCGGGGCAAAGCCCTTTGCGAAATAATTTTGGTGCTCGGTCAATAATAATAGTCTCCACCACCTTAGTGTATAATATACTATTCCCTTCGTGTTGGAAAGTTGTTTTTTCTAGCATTTTAGGAACAATATAAACGGCAGCCCTCGTTCTATTTTCTTTATTAGCGGTAATCGTCAATTTTTTATCCAAATTCTTAAAGATATGTATCTTCCATTAGTTTGTATCAATCAAATATTCACCTCTTGTCGTAAAATACGTCGCACCCGTTCCATTCCCATTCCATTTCGCTAAACTCGCTCCCATTTTCTATCTACGTGCACTCAGAACTTCAATTACAAATGTTCTATATTATTTAAATTACAATTACTAAACTTCCAGTTATAATTAACTTATTACATTACAAAGACTAAAGCTTTAATGCCGGTAATAATTTTATTAAAAGTTGAAATAGAACACACACGTGCATTCAATTACAATAAAACATTTATAAATCTATTTCGTTTTGTACTATTTCCAGTCTTTTACACTTCGCGATAAATATTATATTATATATAGCTTTATCATGACTCACGTTGAAGCTGAAAGTGAAATATTATGTAATAAATACTATTTGTAAGTATTTCCAGAGTTATACGGAATGCAGAGCGCGGGGGACACTTTTTATAATTTTTTATATTTTTCATAGTCAGCTGATCCAAAATATTGTTTTTAATTTTTTTATTTATTCCAATTTAAGAATTTCAACTACTATCTTTAGTTTATGGTTTTCTCAAGATTTGATACCATAAAGTTGCTATTACAAATTTTTTTTGAGGTATTTATAAAACAATTTTTATTTTAAAAATATGAAATTTATTGAAAAAATTAATGTTTATAGAAAACAGGTATATTATAATCTAACGTACGTGATTTATTTAATAAATATCTCAAGTGGAAATTTTAATGTTACAATAAAAATTCTTTAAAATAATCAAAGGAAAAACATAATAAAATTTATTATGTTTCGTATAATGTATTATATGTAAATATTTATACGGGTCTGTCTAACGATATTTAAATGTTCTGTTTATTAAAGAAATAAAAGTTATTTTTAGATGTATACACATTTATATTGAATGCAGTTGCGGTTACAGTCGGATCGTTGTTTCACAAAAATCATAAAGCTCACTATTGTTAAATTTAATTTGTTACATGTGTACATTAATAAGTGAACTGGTTTTTGTCAGTTAACGTCATTTATTCAGACTTTAAAAATTCCAAAGCTACATTTTCTTTAAAAAATTTCACTGCCTTTTTTCAATGATATTAATAATGACCTTGTTACTTATTTTTTCAAATTTAACGCGCATCAACCTCATACAGCATAAATCGCTTGAAGTTCAAGATACTTTTTAAATAAATAAGTAGAAAAGGTACTTCTGTATGTGTCTTTAACAGTGATATTCACTCTGTATAGGTACATCATCACTTTCGATTCAAATTAATCTCACTAGCTTTGCAATTCCTGCAATTTTTATATACTTGTTACGCCGAAACATCGAAAACGCCCACAGACCGAAAAAAACGACCGCAACGCGATGTTATTTTCGCCTAGTTCGTTGAGTTTGCCTAGGTAATAGTGTGCCTATATTTACAGTATGATGAAATAAAAGAACTAGCCATATTCCCCTCACTTTGTATCGGGAAATTTACAAATTTCCTTTATGTAACAGACGCTCTGTATATAATATTATTAAGAGAATGAACCTAACGTCCATCTAAACATAACAAATTTGTTACGACGTTTCTCTATATCAACAACACACATTTACGCTTTGAATTTTCCTGATGCTGACATATCCTTTATGCCTATCGTCCAGCAAATGACTCGTTGCTTGTCACAACCTTTCTCTCTAAATGGTTTAATCATCGCTAACCAAGTGTGTAGCGTTGGATTAACTATACTGGAAACGAGTTGAAAAAAAAAAACGTGACTCGTGACTGGGTAAAGAAAGTGTGAAAATCACGTGGGCGAAACGCGACTAAGCATAATTTATTTCTCGACTTTTAAGTTTCGTTTTTTGATTTAGATGTAACATATGTAACTGCAAAATATTCAGTAAATTGAATTTAATGTTGAGTTATTTATTTTGTTTAATAAAAGATGTATGTTCAGCAGTCGCATTAAAATGAGATATTCGGTATGCTGTTAACAGCTCTTGGGCTCTGTTACCGATGTGCAAATGTATGTAAAGTGAGTGCCATCATTATGCATGTTATCAACTAAAAGTTAACGGTTTTTTCGTTTTAAATGTTTATAAACATTTAGTGAGCGACATTAGCGAGTCAGGTTCATACTGAGATTATACTAATACGTTTTCTACTAGAATTTTTGTCATAAAAGTAATAATAGGCACATTTTTGACAGTAAAACAAAGATATATGTAGGCTCAATTATATATTACATAACAAGATCCGTAAATAGCATTTTTTAAATTTTAATGAGAACTTTCTTTCTTTCTCTTATCCTTATGCCTTCTCAGGCGTCGGATTGGAGTTCTTCCTGAACCCATGTTTTCCATTCTTTTCTGTCCCTGGCTAATGTCTTCATCTCTCCTAATGACTTTCCTCTGTTCTTTCCAATTTCTTCAATCTGGTCTATTCATTTCCTTCTGTGTCTTCATCTTTGTCTTTTTCTTGATATTCCCATTTCCATCACTTTTCTCGCTATTCTATCTTGCTCCATTCTTACTAGGTTACAGTTCAATTGTTTCTTTTTAATATTTGCTATTATTGGGTTTTGATTAGTTATGCTTCTGATTACTTAGTTCCTTACTTTGTTCCATTTCGTTTTTCCTGCTATTCTCCCTAAAAATGTTATTTCCATTGCATTTATTTTTGTTTCATGTTTTTTCTGCAGTACCCACTTCTCACTGGCATAAGTTATAGTTGGCAGTGTAATTTTGTTGTATATTTCCATCTTTGTATTCATATCAATGTATTTATGGCTCAGTAATGTTCGATTTAAGGAATAATATAATCTTGTTGATTTATTTGCCCTGTTATTAAGTTCTGCGTCTATTTTTCCATCTTCTGTTAAAATACTTCCTAGGTAGTTATAGGTTGTTACTCTTTCTAATGTTTTGTGATTACATTTCAATTCCTCGTAATTATTCCCCTGTTTTTCATTTACTATCATTACTTTGGTTTTTTCTGTATTTATTGTCATTTTCATATTTTTTATTTCTCTTGCCAGTAAGTTAATTAGTTTCTGCATTTTATTTCTCGATTTTGATATGAGTACGATATCGACTTCGTATAGTCTGACCGGTACCATGTTCCTGTACCCTATTATCATGTCCAGATTACCTCCTTGTCTTTTTATTTCCATCACTATTTTGTTCATAATAATAACAAACAACAGTGGGCTTAAGCTATCACCCTGTTTTATACCTTTTTTCATTGAAAACTCTTCCAATCTTCGACCTCCTATCTGCACTCTTAATTTGACAGTCTCGTATGTGTTATTAATAATTATATTAATTGGAGTTTTCGGTACTTTTAAGTCTTCCAATTATCTCAAATGTTTTCTCTTCCTACTGTATCAAAAGCTGCCTTCAAGTCTATAAATGCTAAATACATTTCTTTTCCCGCTTCAATTGTATTATCAATCAGTCTTCTTAAAATGTATCATTTGCTTGCCTTCCTGGTCTGAAAGCTGCTTGTTCCTCTTCTAATTTTGCTTCTATATGACTTCTTAATCTGATCTCTAATATTCTCGTATATATTTTAAAGCTGGTTTGGGCTAAACATTTTGGTCTATAATACTTGCACAGTGTTTGATACCCTTTTTTATGTATTGGCAATATAAGATTATTTTCTCATTCTTTGGGGATTTTTTGTGTCCCATGCTTTTCTTTTCTCCTAACCATTTTATCATCTCTGGCACTACTTCATCCTCCCCACTGGCTTTTCCCATTTTAAATTTTTTTATAGCCTTTTCCATATCTTCTCTTTGGAGTGCATGGTATTCATTAGAACAAATTACTTTAAATCAATCGGCAGTATAAGTGAATTGGACTCGTTCAAATTTAATGAATTAAACTATATATTCAATAAAAACATACACGCAAATTATTATTTCTTTTGTTTCAGGTAAGACAAGATTTGAATGGATCCAAACAATTCCCAATAAATGTAAAGCTCGACTCGAATACAAGAAATGTCTTTATGGAAAATAGCCCGGTAGGTGTGAGACTTGTTTTAATAATATTACCGTCAATAGACGCGAGACATTAAGGACTACTTACACACATCAGTTCCGTATTAGTGCCCTGGCAGTTCAGTATCAGGGTCTGTGACATAGTTTCAAAGACAGACAAGTCCGACGCAGTGTAGTTTTATATCACAAGTGCTACTTCAGTATCAGTTGCGTCATTTGTATGAAAGTAAGGAACGATATTTTGTGTATTTCACTGACGATTTATCAGTAAAAAAAAAGACCATCTCTGAATTCTGATATTTCACTAAAAGCAAGTTACCTACTGACATAATACGGACTACAGTCTGTCAACATTGAAGAAGCACGGTTAGCACTGATACTGAACTTTCACAGTACTAATACAGAACTGATGTGTGTAAATAGTCCTTTTAATGAGCTAAATTTGATTCTTTAAATATAAGTTACATATAATATTCATTAATTGTTTATAACTGTTGCTAAAAATGAATGCACAGTATAATGTTTTTGCCAGACCAAAAACGAACTAAGACTGAATCAAACACGTGTAGAATAAGGCTAAACTCAGACGGACCATAGCGACGCGTCACGACAACTTCATAATAGGGTACAAGCATAAAATTTGCTATTGGTGGGAATTGGCGCTTTATCAGGTCTCCTAACACCTTGCATGCCTATTTTTCCAAAAAAATATAAACTTTACTTTGAAAATCATAAAATTTGAAAGTCCGCCAAAACGCGCTTTACGTCATAAAGATGGCTGCCCCTTGGAGTGACGTCATTTGTTTACGTTCTTATTCGTGTATCACGCTCTGAGTTCTTGTGACCTAATTTGTTTCTGAAAGCTTTAAAAAAGGATGAAGCCGGAAACAAAACTTTGTATTCCAAGTATTGCATTGTTCCAGTGTGTAAATCAACGTCTATTAAAACTCCAGACAAAATATTTGTTACTTTACCTGGTGGCGCAAGCAAAAATAGTCTTAAGAGGAGGGCATTACTTTTGTTTGTGAAGACCATTTTAATGTAAGTACCTACTTCTATGCTGGTTATTTTTATTCGTAAATAGTTTGAGGTTATGTACCTATATGTCTAGGAATCAACCATAAAAACATCATTTGCTTACGACCACACGAAATATGGTTGGTATATATTATATAAATAAAACATAGTTTAAATCGTACTGACGATAATGCTTCAACTCCTCTTATTTCCTCTGCATTAAAGCAGCTGTTTGACTTCATAAATTCAAGCAGCATAAATGAGCCTACTTTGGGCAAGTTATCAGTTTGTGCTTTTACAAAACCTTCGCTAGCCATATCTTCACTCTTTATGAAGTAAAGCGCGTTTTGGCGGACTTTCAAATTTTATGATTTTTAAAGCCGTTTTAAAAGTAAAGTTTATATTTTTTTGAAAAAATAGGCATGCAAGATGTTAGGAGACCTGATAAAGCGTCAATTCCCACCAATAGCAAAATTTATGCTTGTACCCTAGCTTCATAGATAGATTACTTAATTAAGAAAAATTGTTATCGTATCGGTAAAACCAATATTGGAACAACAATACAAATAAAGAGTTAAGAAGGTCCTTTGGAATATCTAAAAATAAGGTTATGCATATGTAATTAATGCCCTGAAAACGAGAAACATTCAAATTACATGGAAACGATGAATTAATAAGGATATACACGTACGTAGTATACATAATAAAAACATTGTTAGTGGACGTTTCTATAATGCATGGGAACAAATATAATCAAATATTAATAGAAATTAATATTTGATGGAGTAAGAAGGGTGTATGTGACGTCACCGGCTGCGCGGCGCGCGAGGCCTCGCGGTACAGGGGCGAAAAATAAATAAGGGGTGGCAGATCCTTTGAAGATATTCTATGTGGAACGTTGAATTTTTAAACGTGTCCCCGGATAAGTGTTGCAACTATGGTAGTAGATATATATATTCTTGCACGGCTTTGGACATTATTTATGGAGGTTTTTTTTTCGAAGTTGCGAAACGACCAAGGAAACGATAATGGCTTTGTTAAATAAATTAAAAAGTTGTGAAAAGTGATCAAAATATATGAAAAAAAACGTATTATTATTTCTTGAAAGTTGAGGCATGTAATAGATGTGGTGTTAATTTTAATCCTGGAGAGTAGCTCCAGTTATCATGCAGTCAACTTGTCTAACATTCGAATATTCCCGTTTTTACCTCAATTATTGTTTTTTATAAGCACTTTCGTTTGGTACACATCTTGTGCTTACCCCAACAATTTCTGTAACTTCTTTCTCAAACACTCTTGTTTCCAGATCGAATTACTCTACCAGTTAAATCCTGTTTCAGGTTTATTCTTCCGGATCATTCTGTGAAAACCAATCTCTATCTATTGTGCCCCTTCTCTTTAATTAGTTCATGAGCATCTTCTATCCAGCAGTCACGTAGGTGTTGTGCACTAGGATTCTGTATTGCCATCTTCTTCCATTTCACAGAATCCACTTCACTGCTCCACTAATTTGAGCTTTTTGAGGTTAGGACACATGTCAAAACACTACAGCCAATGGAGCAAATATTATCAACCCTAAGATGTCATGTTTTCAAGAATCTTTTCTTTTTCCTCTAATTCTAACTACCTGTTATTATCAGTAATAAAAACTGAGTGAGCATTTTTACTTTAACACTGCTGGTTCAAACGAAATTTTACATATAAATGCCTTTAAAGCTCCAAAAAATATCATACAATAAAAAACTAGACAAAGTAATGAAGAGCACTTCAAATAAAGACAACTATTTATGAAAGTAAACCCAATTTATCGCATTCGTAAGTCTTCTTTTCATAAAGTTGACTTCACCAACATATTATGAAACCAGCCTTTAGACATTTTGTAGTTTTGTTTAATTTAAAAATTTTCTTCCTATGTTTCTATAGGGTGGTCCGGAAGCAATGATCTAAATTGAATGTCTCAACTTGCTTCACTATAAGATCGATATTAAAAAGGATAGAGGGTGGCAAAGACCTCTTGGTAACCAGTTTTGTACTGTTTAAAATAACACGGATAGTAATTGTTAAGGTGCAATACCCACTTTTAAAATAGAACTTTCACTCATTCCTCTTTCTGAAAATAGTGTTTTTGAACTTATTTACTGTATAAAATCATACGGAGAGTAAAATAGAACTTTCACCCATTCCTCTTTTTGCAATAAGAACTAATATTTCGTCTTCTTCACCGGGGGTAATCATTTCCGTGCAGCCTAAATTATCTGGTTTAGAAAGAAATTGTTTATTTCCATCTAAATTCCCCTATAGATGTTGATATAGTAGATATCTAGATTGCAGCCTTCTGGGAAACCTCCATAGGTATTATGCACATCAATGAAACAAACCACAATAGGGTACAAGCATAAATTTTGCTATTATAATTGGTGGGAATTGACGCTTTTTAAGGTCTCCTAATACTTTACATGTCTATTTTCTCAAAAAAATATAAACTTTACTTCTAAAACGACTTCAAAAATCATAAAATTTGAAAGTCTGCCAAAACGCGCTTTACGTCATAAAGATGCCTGCCCCATGGAGTGACGTCATTAAATTTGTTGACGTTCATAAATTCGAACAGAATAAATGAGTCTACTTTGTGCTTTTACAAAACCTTCGATAGCCATATCTTCACTCACAAAATATCAAGGAATCGTCACTGAACACTGAACTAGTAAATAAAATATTTTCTTCTGAAAGTTATAAAATATCCACGGAAATATCGAATATTTATGTCCACTTTCCACTTTACGTTGACCTTTAGAAATAAAAAAATGCACACATAAACACGTCATGGTCTCAAACAAAAATATAAATGATATTTTTACGTCGATGAAGCAATTAATAGTTGATTAAAATACAATATAAACACAAAACTACACAGAACCTAATGCAATACCGGCCATATTAACAAAAGGCATCACATGGTATGACATCACACGTAACATTGGTAGCGTTCGGAAATCCTCGGGTGGTGGTCGGAAACTGCAATAAAATTTGAATTTTATTTTAAAGTTTGGAAGTAATTTCCAATGGAAACTGGTTCATTTCGTATTATTAGTAATTTTTGATATCATATTCACTATTATAAATTAATATCCAAGCAAAATACGAAATATGCGTGTACTCTATTGTGTAGAGAGAATGGAGCATTAATTACTTACAGACCAGCCTGTATATTCAATTTTAAAACCCGTTTTGATTTAAATAATATTATTTGTAGAATGTAATATACAAAAATCTCCAAAGTAGTTATTATAGCCCTCTGGTGTTTTGTGTATAATTGAATTTGTTTGTATTGAAATGAATAACGAAGAAATGCAAAATGCAGCATCATTGGCAAATAAAGAAATCCCAAGTTAACGATCTCAACGTAGATTTGTAAGAATAACGAGATCACGGATTTCTGTTTCATCGGATGCAATACAAGCGCAATCATGGAGGAAACCGTCATAAAGGTCATAACTTATACAGAGCCACCCAGAAGTCATGCAACATTCAACAAGTGCATTACGGATGGACGTTTTTTCTGCGACATATTCTACGTACGATTGGTCGTAGCGGTCGGCCAATATCCTTCTCGAGTAATTACGGTTTCATATTATTTTTAATAAGACAGTCGTACCGTGTACGTTGCAATAGCCATGATTCAATACCTCACGAACGATTATTGTGTAGTTCTGTATGGACGTGTGTCAATTTTTTTTCGACTCACGGCTATTGGAATCTTTAATGTATTATTAGAATTTTGTTATTTTTTTTTAATAAGTTAGGAAATTCGTTTTAAATATAAACTAGCATTTATCAGTAGTTGTTTCTTATTCATACCGTTTATGACAGCATTTGGGAGTTATCTATGGTTATGCTCTAGTTATATAGGAAGAAGTTAACAAGTGTGGGCATTAAGAAATGACAACTTTTTATATCTACAGATTGAAATATGTATAGAAGAAGGTGGTCAACCATTTCCGAAGCACAAATAAATAATAGAATGATTAAATTGATTGAAAAATTAGTGTGAAATATTATTTCACCAGCCAAACATTTCAGTTGTAAATTAATCATACTAATTAATAGGCATTATCGTTTTGCTTTTCAAAATAATCCAGTACGATACTGTGCTATTGTTATCGGATCAACGACTACCTGCTCAAGGGTTTTGATCACAAATCAATCATGTTGGCATAAGTCAAAACGAAATATCTTGGAATGAACTATACATCGAAAGGTCCAAATGAAGTCATTCACGAATATAAAATAGTAATATAATTGTAGATCATTTAAAAACGGTTTAAAATTATCAAGATTTTGCATACAGTTTTTTTATTATACAGGGTGATGCATAACTAATGGTACATAGCGTAAAAACAGAACAAAATATGATAGTGTAAGTGTTTTTGACCCCCTTTTTGTATTTAAAAAAAATAGGAGATAATTGTCCTGGAGGTGCTGAAGGGGGGGCATATTTTTCATGTCCTAACATGTATAGATAAAAATAAAAGTTGAAGGGTCTGATCGTTTTACAACTTAGTTTAAAATAAAGGAGTAAGACTTTTTATCCTCACTCTATAAAATAAAACATTAGTTAAAATTCACCGGGGTTTTGTAGTAGATACGATTAATATTGCATATTGTATTGTGTGGATTAAAATGGTAGGAATTAGTAACCATCAAGTATATCTCGTGTCAGTTGAAAGATAGACACATTTTTTTACGTCGTTGCGCTTGGTGGAAAGAAAACAGAAGGTATTATGAAAGAGTGGTGGTTTTTGTATATGTGTGTCTTTCAGCCTGGAAAGTTTTTAGCGCAGCTAAAATGTAATCGTTAAAAAATGCAGCAAACCGCATAACATGAAGACCTACAAGAGCTGTCCGAAAAATCTCACAATGTTATATTATTTGTTTCTATTTGATAAAGTCCGAAAAAATTCATGAATTTTTGCTACTTAGAATTTCGGCCAAAGATAAAACGAAACAGTTGTCGAAGATGTCCAACATTTTTGTCCAACAGTTTTTTCAACATTTCACTTTTAAATTAAATACCATACAAGGTGTAATTTTCAACGAAAATATACAAGTCGTGCGATTTGAAAATAGAAACTGAGGAGTGGCTGTCAAAGGACTGGAATACAGTTTCTGATACGTCTTTACCAAGAAATGTTGATCCATTAACAACAGTTTTTACAGTTAATCTTGACAACGGTAGCTGGAACGCTACCGAAACGTCGAAATAAAAAATAAAAAACATTATTGTGGTTTGATTCCAAAAAGAATAAGAAAAAAAAGAATAAGTAATGCCACAAGGAACTTACAGAAGACAGTTTTGGATAACTTGGGACACGGTGTATTTACAATTTTGAACAGTAACCTATTAAGTAGATGTGAAATTGCTGAAAATCGTTCATGAAAGTTGAAGAAATATTATTTGGGTCGAGCACTTTTTGGACAGATGACAATAAAAAGTCTGAAACATGTTTCTTGTAATCTGAAGTTAATAATTGGATTTTTATTATTTTTGGCAGTAGTACAGTCTCTACAGTGCTTCTGCAAAGGTAAACAGTTCATATTAAATAAATATAAATTTTTTGAAAAATTATGGTGCATTTTGAACATCTCAACATTGAAGTTGGAAAAAAAAGTTAGCAAAATATGACTGATGTGCTATTTTTTGCTAACTCACATTACTTATAATGAGCAAAGTATTGAAATGTTTTAAACTTTTTTAAAAAGATGTAAAATATAGGGAAAGGACTGCACTAAAAAAAACATTTTTTTACAATAAACAAGGAAGTTCAAGAACATTTTGTTAATTAACAGTTCTCTAACTTGTTGAAAAATTAACTTTAAATATTGTTTCCAACTGCTATATTTTTTTTTGAAATTTCGTGCTGTTTTCCGATTGTTTGCAATGGTTTTTGAGCTAATTGCAAAAAACTAAACCCTTATTTTTCTACAAAACTGCTAATGAGTTTTGTAATTTTTATTGACCCCACTTTAAATTTTTCTGAATCGACTGAGTCCTAGATCATAATTTTCGGTGTCCTTGATGAGGTATTCACCAAAATGATTCTTGCAGACTATACTATAAAGGAAAACTGATGTCGACCTTAATCACAGAAGATCCAAACTCGGAGAAATATCGTAATAAATAAATAAAACGGTAAAAAATAACGTTGAATTAACAAAAAACAATTTACAAATTTTAAAGGAGTCAATATATATAAACCACATAAAAATATTATCATAAAAAAGTTTTAATTGAGTATGGGGGACCTTACTTTAGGACCAAATTTAAAAAGGAATTGTATACCTTACTGTGTGACATATCAAATTAGGGAGCTTGTTGTCAAGTACTCAAATATATATTTTTTATTATTTGAAAACAAATAGTTTGAGATATTTAAACAACTTCACTCCTCTAATTTTTTTTTCAATTCTGTAAACCTATCTCTATCAATATTTTATATTTGGAAGCCACAATATATAGGGTTGTCCAAAAAAAACCGGAATTTCCTTTTTTATTGATATTTTTTTTATTTATAGGTCGATTTTGTTGATGTCGGTTTTGTTTAAAAGATAATTTATCAAGACACACTACTAATCTAATATTTCGCGTTTTGTTTAAAAAAACAAAATGGCGGACACATCCAAACTTTACCAAACTTTAAAACTGACTGGACATTTTTTGTTTCGCACTGTATATCTTTGCGAATTATTTTACGAGAGTTCAGACATTTGTGAATGTAACGAGAGGTCAAACATAGAAATCGGTCAAAAATTGTCTGATGTATGGCTCGAAAACAACAACACATATACAGTGCGAAACAAAACATTTCCAGTCAGTTTTTAAGTTTGGCAAAGCTTGGATGTGTCCGCCATTTTGTTTTTTTAAACAAAACGCGAAATATTACATTAGTAGTGTGTCTTGATAAATTATCTTTTAAACAAAACCGACATCAATAAAATCGACCTATAAATAAAAAAAATATCAATAAAAAAGGAAATTCCGTTTTTTTTTGGACAACCCTATATATTCAATTAAGATATTGATGTTTTGTGCGTAAGAGATAATAATCTCGAACGCCTTTAGACATAACTGTGTATGACTACTACATAATATTCAAGCAACTATAGCATTTTAATACAGTAGCCATGAATCGTATTTCCATAATGATACATTTTGTCATATAATATGTTGTAGACGCAAGACATGCACACAAATTCACTATTATAATTTTACTTTTATCAAGATTATAACTTCTATAAATCATGACGCTGCCACAAAAGATATATATATAATGATTCTCTTGTCTGCTACTTCGGAAGTAAAAGCACTTTGAAAATGAATAGTTTCTTCCACAGGCCAAAGAGATAAGGAGAAAATATTTTGCTTTATTTCAAGTTGAAATAAATGAGGGAGTTGAATATGCATAATCTATTTTGATAAATTGTAATTTCTACACGAGTTTTCACTGTTGAATGCGCGCTGAACATTTTTATACAAGGATGTGTTATTCCTGGCAAGTTCTTTTCACCCTATTTATATATTTTACCTGAAACATTTTTGGTGGGTACACAGATCATCTTATAATGTCATCCACAAATGCTACCAGCAGCTCAGCTAGCATCAAGGTCAGACGAAGCGCGAGGCCGAATCCAGCCAGCTAAGATGCCTTCCTTTTATTTTAAAGGTCTTACAATGTACCAAGTTTGAATTTTGTTGTAAAGATGTTCCATTTAAGTCCAAAAATGCCAGTTATATTTCAGCATTCCCAATTCTAATCTCCATTATTTGTTTCACAGTAATTATTTGTTCTTCTCCACTTCTCTCCTTCCTGAGTCCAGGTCCTATAAGTTGATTTCCTGCTTAAAGCCGTGAGTGGGTATACCAGCAACTCATGACTTGCTAACGAATGTCGAGAACGACTTGCTAATCTTGCAAGGCGGAACGTGGTGCGGCTAGAATGGATTCCAGCCCACTCTGGTTTTGAAGGTAACGAGATGGCGGATGCACTGGCTGCGGAAGGGGCGGCAGCTCCTTTCTGCGGCCCGGGCCCGACCCTGGGCCTAACAAAACAAAAAATACGCAAGGAGACGAAGAAGTGGCTGAGGAATCAGCACCTCGCTCATTGGAATGCTCTGCAGGGTCCTAGACAATCCAAACTTCTACTGAAGGGATGGACTGATGGACACGCCAGGGCAGCTACTGAACTACCAATGAATAGGCTAAGGAAGATGGCAGGACTCCTAACAGGGCACGGTGTATGAGGACACACCTCCACAACTAGGGAGTAGAGGAAAGTTTCCTATGTAGGGGTTGCGGCATAACTGACGAAACGTCAGTCCATGTTCTCTTAGAGTTTCCACACTGGGCTGTACTACGCAGGCGAATCTTCGGAGTCCCTGTTATGCTCCCTGGAGACACAAGCAGACATCCATTGAAAAAGGTTGTGGCCTTTATTGAAGGGCTCGGCTTCATGGATGTCTAGGTAGCAGGAATGGCACAATGGGCCCACCAGTGGCATCAGTGCCAGAACCTTGGCTTGAGTTGTCCAGGACAAGACTCGTGAGCCGAAATACCCTTAATTTTTGTTTTTCTTGGTTAATATTTTCCATTTTCCTGTAAGTAAACTCCAATTCTAGTTTCAATTTGTCAACATATCGTTCGTTCCTCGTATAAGAGATTTCAACAAAATAACATAGTTTATGAAGGCTCCCACATAAAGGCCATTCACAAACGGTGGCCTGTCTAGCTTGTTAAAAATACTTTATCGTCATCTGTGATGTATTTATTTATTGAAAGGCTGTGTTACATAGATGTCAAATTTAAGGGATTGTCTTCATCAATATCAGACCGAATGATCGTAAACAACACGTGGAATGTCCGTTACAATTGCGTCGTTTACAACAAACAACAATAAATGTTAATATATATAAGATGGAAGGCGGTTGGCGAACTGATATTTATATGTTGGTTTGACTAACTTTTTTTTTCTTTTTGTTGATGGGAATCTTTATGTCAACTTTATCTGATTTTGTTTTTTGAATGCTATATATGTTGATGTTATGACGAAAATATTTAATATACAAGATGTTTTAGGAATGGATTTTTTAATAAATTGTTTGTTCCACCTGTTCTTTTATAACGTTCGATAATTGACAATATGTGACATCTTTAGTTTCGGTAATTATTGAAGCATTCACTTTTACAAGTAAATTAATATCTAGCTTATTCTTTTCAGCACAAGCTGATTGATTGATTGTCCTCATATCTCCTTTTGCTTATAATTTCTGTTCTGTTTTTGTTGTATACTCAATGGCTTTAAAAGAGAAGCATGGTGTAGGTTATTCTTTTGCTCACAACCAAATACACATAGAAACTGGACCAATAATGCATTGACCATAGTGATGAATAATATGCTATTTGTCAGTATCTACTCTACTTGCATTTACTGAAATTCTATACAGTCCCTGCACTCTTGCATTTCCCAAAATAGTCTCCCATTCAGGATTCTTTTATGGAGGCCACCAGGTTTCACATAGGAAAGACCCACTAGAGTCTAGAAGTTGCATCGTATGCGCGAAGAAGCTGCACATAATAATATCGGTCAATGCCTCGGGATAGGTTCAGATATTGTCTTACCTCTTATTTTTTGCAAATATAGAACTATCTTTTCGCATTTTGTGAAGGTGTTTCCTCAGGGTACAGTGTTAAGTGACCAGATGGGTAAATTACTTCAAATGTTTCTTATCTTTCCTGGTTGAACGTTCCTTGTCTACATTGTTTAGTAAACTTGAGTTCTGTCAACCTATGAAGTCTTCTTAAACTAACTGGTCCGCCAAATCCTTAGGTCCAATCCCCTCAACTACCAGCACCAGATATATTCAGTTGTATCTTGTCACCCAGAGGATCAAAATAGATCTGGGGTGCGATTTTCGAATCCATTCGGGAGTAAAGCGTATACGAAAAATGGCCATTTTCGTATGAAATTTAAATAACCTAATTTTCGACATTCTCAAACGGTAATCGTATACGAACACTTTCGTATGGCTTGTTTCGAGTGGGTTTATTCCATTCGAATACCTAAATGTTTTCGTGTACGGAAAGTGTAAGTTTAACCTAGATTGAAAATATTTGTGTTTGGTCATTAATTTGAATAAATAAATGATATAATCAGTTATGAAATGGCAGGTTTTGATGATTTGATTCATTTAAAATTCATAAACGCTATACAAGAAGCGGAAGAGTTAGCAGATAGACCTCTTAGGATCTTCAACCCATTCATTGATCCTTTTGAGGAATATTCAGAAAGGCAATTTGTGAAACTTCATAGACTAACAAAACCTGTCGCTTTAGAAGTAATAAACATTTTTTAACAACAAACAATAATGAAGGAAAAATGCTAAATAAATAATATCAAAAGCCAGTTTGGGCTTACCACACGTGATACAGTAGTTGGTATATTCTTTGCATAGAACTATTAGAACCGCATAGATAAGGTAAATTCTTCGATTCTTAAATGTCACAAGTGACAAGACCATGCGATTATGCGGTGTTGCCGGCTGCTAAATTCTTTGTGATAATAAATTCTAAATTCTTTGTGGAAATAACCGTACACGCATAATATTCGTGTGAACTCGAAAATCGCACCCCTGAAAAGGTCGCAGTGGAAGCCACCTCATAAAATCTATCTGTCACCCAATTGGAGGATTCTTTGCAGTTTTTCACCAGTCTAGGTAGGCTAGATCTTATCAGTACATTTTATATGAATTCCAGGACACTTTGAAATTTTGTGTGTCGACTTTTGGGTTTGATTTCGAAAAAACTCAAGATACTTGACAAGCTAGTTAATTCCGGATACTTCTAACGGTTACAGACAATCCTTCTAGATGGAAAATTCCAAATTGCCTGCATATCCACGAAGCACGATTACCAGTTGGTACACTATGATGCATTCCTCACTCTGAGTGCTCTACGGTGTAGCATTTTAAACCAATTACAGACAGTCAGTTAAAAAGTTAATGCAATCACTCTATCACTAAGTATAATTTGCTATCCAGTATGAGATTGATTAGATCAGTGTTAACAATGTTCCTATGCATTTAAATTTTTTAAATTATTGTTCAAATTTTTATTCTAAATATAACTCATTCGTACAGTTACTAAAATATTCGTAAGCTCTGAGAAATTGATAGTTTCACCAGAAGGAAACATGTTCAAGCCAGTCGACAGGCAAACCCTCCTTTATGCAAATCACATAGTATCATTCTAAATAATAATAATAGAATTTACTTTGATTAATTGTTTGGCGAGCAGTAAAATAATTACAATATTTTTCGTACGTATCTATATCGAGTTAAACATAACAACCCTTAAGGCACTTACCGGATATCCTTGAGGCTACGGATAGTACAAATTCCGATATTATTAAAATAAACTATTAGTTCGTTTTGAAAATGAAGGGTATTCAGTCCCGCTTCGAGTATTCCATACCGCCACGCCCCATAGTTCACTTTTATTCGCCTTGCTGCCTCATCGAAACCAAGAATTATGTGTCATGTGTCATCATGTGTCTCGACAAAAGAGAATACAAAATTTATTTCGCTATAACGAGTCACTTCCGACTGGATGCCCGAAGGCTTTTGAAATTTGCCACTGTCTTATTAATATTTTTTTTATAATTCACCAAATAAACGGGATATTCCAGGATCAAGATGGGGAGGGATATCATCTTCTAGATAAAGAGAGCACAAGTCCTATTAAAATATTATTAAGCAAGATAGTTGCTTGTAAATAGGTCTTCCTTCTTCCTTGGTTAACACTAAATGAGGAAATTTCTCAAGTGTTTTTAAACTAAGAGGAGCGAATTGAATTTAAGTTGGCATTTCTGCAGCGGTGATTGTTTAAATAACCGCCAGTTTCACACAGCATTTTTGATTGTCAACGACATTTGTCAGTTTTGTGTTTATATGAAAATATTATAACCTCAATCTTTATTATTTATATTTTTTCACGTTTGTTGTTTTATTTTTAACTATTATATTCCAACCAAGTTGAGTGCTCTTTTACCTGAGTGTAATTATTTAGAATATGTCGTAAAAAATTGTTTTTAAAGAATGTTTTCCTTATTGTTATTCAAATTATGTGTTGGTAGAATTTCAATGACAAAATTTATTGATATATTATATTATGGAACTGAATATTCATAAATGTTTAGAGGGTGAAATGTCATGTATTATTCCAAGTCGAAAACAATGACTTTAATTTATTAAGATTTTTATTATACCTTTAATATTTTACGCTTTACTCCGTTAAAGTCAATATTACGAAAAAAAGGTGCTTCATTTGAATATCTCATAATCTAAATAATACGGTAATACGAAATAAATTTGAATATTTTGTATCGTTATCGAAGATATACATCAGCACGTACACGAAAAGAAAATTTTTATTGTTTCTCAATCAACTGGAATTTAAAAAGAACGTTTTACTTATAACATTCCCCTCGTAATAATACTCCACGCTGGAATTTCAAAAAACTTTTTCATCTTCCTTGTTTTTTAATCTAACATTTTCTTTTTCAGGCGAAGTTGTTAGAGTCCTCGCATGCTTGGCTTGGTGCTTCCACATCTTCTATCGCCGGTAAGTTTCATTGCAACTGAAGTTACAGTTGTTAAGATACTATCTAAGGTTTAACCACAAATAAAAACGATACCTGTCCTTGAAAGTTATCCTATTTCCTATGATAAAGTTGAATCCTGGTAACATAATATGAAAACCATGCAACATGGAGGATATTGCTCCTTATTATTATTCAATTTGTGAAAAAAAACAAGGTTTTGGAGTTACGAGCTCTTATAATTAGGGTGAGGATAAAAATTAACTTACATATTTGAAAATACCTTAATTGCTGTTTGCGGTGAGAGAAAAACATGATGAAGAAATAATAACAATTAGAAAATAGGACAAAGAAGAAACGAAGGATGAATAGAATAAAGCCCCAAGATAAAAAATTGATTGTTTGGACAGTTTGTTAACTGTTAAAAAAGATATAAAAGGCTTATAAATTTAATCGAAAACATTCAGGGATTGATCACCCGTGGAAATTTAAGATCGGCATTTTCTATGACAAAATTTCCTCAGCCCACCTCCACCCGAGGTATCATCCCTAAAAGGTACTGAGAAATATTGAGATTATTTTCCTCAATTTTAAGTCAATATATACTTTGGCAAGTTTATCTGAAGCTTTAAAAGGAATGCAGTCGATATTGCCACGTTTAACTATGAAAAAGCTAAAGTGCTAATATGTAGTGATAAAAATTAGAAAAGGGACTTTTTATTATCAACAATATGATTAAACGTTAATTCTTCAATGTGCTTGTTTCTCCTTGGATTTTTTCTATTAACATTGTTTTTTCAATTTATGAATATAAAAAGATGAGAACTTTTCCAAATTTTTTACGGGCTTCTTCAAGCTCTGGCAGCGTTGTACGGAAACCATAATCACCACACCACACCAATTACATAATTGGTGATTTTTATTGAAAGCTGACTTCTTATTGGCAAGCGCGTGCGTGTGTTCTTCCCTCTCACTTCGTCAATTGACTGCTATTGATTTATCCAGTGGCGTTGGTATTGTCAGTGACCTTTGTATATTCAATTTTACTTGGTAAAATAGGAACCGTACGTAATTTGTACGTATGCGTTATGTTTCCTCCCCTCTTACCGGTGCCCCTTAGCTTCAGATAAACTTGCCAAACTATAACAACTTAAATTTTTTTTAATTTCATTGCACTGACGGAATTTTTCCTATTACTTATGAAATAAAACTGTTTCTAAATAATTCTACATTAATTAAGAAAAAATTATAAAAATTTTGATAATCATTTCTATATGAGAAATATTATTGTCAGAATGACAGAAGTTACATTCGATGTAATGCCCACTTGGTGTTTAATATTTTGGCTAGGCCAAAAAATAGTGTCTTTTCACTCATGTGATTGGAGAAAATAATAAGATATGATATTAGTAATATTAAAGCTTATTATAAGAGAGGGTTGATAATTTAGTGAAAATCCCACCTTTAGATAGCTTCTAAGCTCGGAGATATTTCAGCTAGTTTTAACAAGAATAATAACATCATGCGAACTATTTTCAACACCTATTCTTCGGTTGTTTTTTTTTTTTAAATAAATATCTACACCTTTTAGGTTTAACTCAAGTACCACCTTTCACAGAACAATAACTAATTAATGATATTTTTAACGCCATATAAACAGCATGGAATAACAGATCTCGTTCAGTAAATTAGAAGACCCCACATGTAGTAGATTTAATTTTATTTCAAATTAATATTTAACACCTACCGAGAGAACAAAAGAAGGTTATAGTCTACTGCTTCCTGTATAGAAACAATATGAAATATTGAATAATCTAATTGTATAGAAAATGGAAAAGTTTGTATAAAAGTTGAATTATAATTCCTTAATTTATATATTTTTTTTCATAATTTTCGTTTCGTTCAGATTACACATATACACACACAAAGACGCTAAAAAAATAGAAAAGTGTGTGTCGCGGGACACACGGTAGATCCTTTTAAGCAATAATCAAATTTTTTGAAGCAGTAAATAAATACACATATTAATATAAGAATTTATTTTACTCTGGATGAAACTTCATTTAACTAAAATATACAGTAGGTAGTATTAATTATATAACAACGTAACGTAACGGTCAGATCTTTTGCGTCGCGACCTCTCGTAACGTAACGGTCAGACCAATCTTAAGTAAAGAACTAAAGTTCCAAAATACTTCAGATATATATGAAAAAATTTTAAAACAGTTCTTAGGGAAGGAAAAGGGCATAAAAATGGCATGGGAAACAATTCATCCCAATCAGCCTCTACTCCCACCTACCATATCCGAGAAATATAAAAAGCAAACTCCTATTTGCGATACATCATTGCAAAGCTTTTTAAAAATTATAAGGATTAATCGGTTCCGCACCCTTATCAGACTCGACAGCCTTCTCACTAGGTCCTTCTTGGATAAATCCTTTTTGTGTATTCTAGACCTAGGAGTCTATCCTTATCTGGCCCTTGCTAAGGCTTCAAATTTCGTTAGTCGGCAAGGGTTTTTTGACCAGGAGTGTTCCTACACGTAAACCCTAGCTTTGCCGTTTCTATTATTGAATTATTTAATAAAATAATTTTATTATGTTTAAAATGTATACAATTTTTTCGTATTTTAATTCCTTTCGAACAACAAAGGACGCGATACTATTAATTAATTTAATAACATAGATTAGGTGAACTCCACAAATAAAAATTATTTGAATAGAAACTATTGCATGCCTATAATAAACCACGTAATTTGTTAAAGTAAATAAAGGATGAAACTCGTTTTGTTTTCATATTTAATGAGTAAATATTAAAACTTTTTATCATATGGTAATAATTTTAAAATTGTAGTGTGGCAGCAGAGTGACAATATTTTTATTAACACTAAATTATTGTGAATTTTCATTAATTTTTTTTTCATAGAAAACAGTAATAGAAAAGTAGAAAACTAAACCCATGGGACAAAGGGAAGTTTTTAAAATCTTTTTCAGTTATGGCCGTTTGCTCGGGCATTTTAAGGGTCGCTTGAAGCATAAGGTTTCCTTAATTACTTGCTTGGCAGTATAAGTTTTACTTAAAGTAGCTAAAGTATTACTTGGAGTAAGCCGTCGATATTGGAGGCTTAACAGGTCCTTAAATTTTAAGTTGTTATTTATAACCTCACATCTGTATCTGTAGAGTAGGGAGGGTGAGTGTGTAGGTTCACAGCACTTGGGCCACATGTGACCCATTGTACATCCTCCCGAAAAGTTGTCCTCCCAGGTCATCGTCCATCCTGTCCTTCTCACGAAGGTGGACAGGTCCCCAGGAGACATCTCCTTTATATCGGCAGGTGTAGGCCAAGGCTCACCGAATACACACTCTCTTATTGACGATAACTCCGGACACTCGCATAAGACATGCCTGACAGTTTCATCTTTCTGTTCACACATCCTGCATAAAGGTGTGTCCACTAGCCCCATAGTATGGAGGTGTGTCCACTAGCCCCATAGTATGGAGGTGTGTCCACTAGCCCCATAGTATGGAGGTGTTTCCTTAGTTGACAGTGACCAGTCAGAAATCCTACTGTTAAACGTAGGTTTTTCCTGGTCATCGCCAAATATTTCTTCGGCGCCAGCTTTCCAGGGTCGCCCAGAGTGATCCTGGCAAGACTGTATCCTTCGATTCCATCCCATCTCTTGTAACTTCACTTTTAAACACGTTCGTCACATTCGCAGATCATATATGTCACATTCCAGGCTGATCATGGATATGTTTTTTGAAGAAATTTTTTTAGATGATGATTTAGACGTTCGTGGAATACTGGATTTTGGGTTTCCCAGACAATTTCGTACAAGAAGACATTATTTTGACGAAAAAGTTGATGATCGAAAGCGTTTGGAGGACGTGCACTAGTGCCAATTTCATTTGAAATGACACGAAAAGTACTAAGCAATGCAACGTTGCCGATGCATCCCACCACTTTGCTAAGGATGGGTTTAAGTTCAGTCGGTGGAAATAATTACATTTTAATCATACCTTAATTTTTAAGCATTACTTAATTTAACTAAAGAAAGAAAATTACGCGCAAATGGCCTTTATTAAAGTAAAGCTTATTTTTGACAGACCATCAGTAAATTCAATAAAATAAAGTAGAACTTTTATATGTCACATTATATATTTAAAATTAAATGTAGCCTTTATGTAAGCTACTGAATGACCAAAAATTTCAACACTTGCACCATTTCGCTATAAACCCACGTCCCATTGGCGTTGGTCGTAATACACTTTATCTAATTCCGCTATTAAATGTGACACTTTAAGTCACTCCTTGACGTTAGGTAACGTCACACAAAAGTAGTTGTGTAAAAACTTTACGTAACTGTTTAAGTTTCAACATAGAGATACTACATGAGTTTCAAAGAATAATTTATTAATTAGGTAGGTACTGTCAAAACTGACAATTATTTCATTATTTAAAATGAGAATTACCCCATAATTTTGATTCAATAGTATTTTTAGATTTATAAACATTTAAAAAAACACTATTAAGGACACAGTTATTCAAAGCAAGTCAATTTTCTGAGTGAATACTTCAAAGTAACAATACTTTTAACACCATTTGAATCCACTTTAATATTACCATTGTAATTGAAGATTTTATCAAATATTATAAGAGCGCGGAATTAGATAAATCGTTGTACGTGAACACGTTATGAAGAGAGCAACATTATTCAACTCGTGTAATTTGCAGAACTCGCTGGCGCTCGTTTTGACAAATATTACGCTTGTTGAACAATATCGCTCTTTTCATAACTAGTTAAGTAAATAACTATTCTATATTCACAGAATGTTATTGAAACATCGACACCACTTTTAAATTTAAAATGTAGTTTCCTTTAAAATTAAATTGCACCTGCTATCTTTCAAAAAAATGTCAATTTTATTTGACAGGTGCTTAAATCTGGGTCCAGTGTGTCTTCCCTAAAACTTCACTTATTTCTGATAAATAGTCAAAATTCTCGACTATCTTCTCAAATGTATCAAGTTGTATCTGTGGAAGTATAAATTGTCATGAAAGCTGCCGTACTGTATCTCAATTAATAAACGGCTAAGTTGAACAAATAACGGCATCTTAGAATATATATATCCTTTCATAAAGGCTGATTACAACGACAATATTATAAATAATAATATATAATTATAGTCATACGATGAGTTCTTGAAATATACAAAGAATGAAATTATACATGCCGTTGAAAACTAAGTATTTATTTATATTTTCCTATAAATTAAAGAAAAATTAACAACAAGCAACCTTGAGTGTTTCGAGGAATTAGTTAAAGTAACTCTTGAAATTCTTAAGAATTATTGGAGGTGCTTAGAACATTAAAGTGACAACCGCAAACTCAACCACACAACTGTCCAAATTAGTGGGAAATTTTTTTAATGACGTTTATTTCAACATAAATTCACATTGTGGCATAATATTAAAATTTTTTATTATTGTACTTTCAATTAGAACGAAAAAAAAAACAAACATCAATCATTGAATGGACGGGCGGAAAAAAATTTAATATAATGATAAGGTATACTATGGATGATAATTTTTTTCAAAACCTAATTGAATTATTCTTAATATAATAAATATAATTATTAAAAAGATACCCGCATCGCATCAGGCACCAATTGATGTTCGATTATCTCGGTTCTAGACCTCATCGATCTCTATTGTTGTAAAATACTATTATTTTTAATTATTAATAGATCTGCGGGAGGTCAATGTTGAAATCTACATAGGTGGTGGTACTGTTTTTATTGAATTCAATCCAGAGTCGTCGTCTGATAAAATATATACATATTATTTCATCAAAACTATAGTTGGAAAAATCATGAAGAACCGGCAACATACCAAAACAAAAGTTTGTGACCCAGTTACAGTATCTTTCCATTGGCACCAGTCGGTTAGCCATTCTGGTGGGATTATCACTGGACATTTTTTGGACAAAGCCCCTGTACAAGTCCGTTCTGTATGTCTCTACCCTCAATATATTAAATTTTTAATCAAATTCCCCCTAACATAAATATAAATGATGGAGAATATAATGACTTACCAATAACAAAAAGACAAATATTTATATTATTTTAGTAGCTTTGACATACCAATTCAAAAGAATCTCAGAAAAACTAATTCATTATTTATGGATCTATCGATTTCAATCACATTATTACTTCAGTTGATATTATGAAAATAATCGAAAACAGAAAGTATACTAAAGATAATTTTTTACTGAATATAGTGACCAATCAAATTACTTAATTTCAAGTCATGTGTTAAATTTCATCCAATCACCGCTGTATTACAGCGATAATACCCTACATGTGGTGTTTTCAGTTTGGTGTTTATTTTTTATTAAAAATTGATTTAAAGTCAAACTGACAACTGGATTAAAAATGTTGCTAAGATTTGGTATTGCATTTAACGATTCAATCAATTTACCAATTGTACTTTTCACAACTGTAGTTTTAAATAAAAGTGAATTATATTCGATTAAAACTAATAAATTATTAAACGTCATCAGATTGACAATAAATTTTTTGATATCTACAAAGTAAAAAATTATCTTATCGAATACTCCTCGGGTGTTGATAAATACTCAAAATTTTGTCGTAGAGAATCCTTCAAGCGTGTTGCTCAAAGATAATAGCCCTCGGCCTGCGGCTTTGGGCTATTATCAAGCAACACGCTTTCAACATTCTCTATGACAAAATTATCTCGGTATTATCAAGACCCTAGGGGTATTACTACTGATAATACGGATGTTCCCATCTCTGCCGTATCACTGGAATTGTTGTTGATGATCTGTGGTAGCATTTTTTTGCATATTATTGGGTATAATGAAAGATGCTATCAAGTGGAGACCAAAAGTGATGGAGAAGTAAATCTTTTGGGGTTTCTCAAGAGAATGCAACTAATCAAACTGATAATAGTTTCTTGACACAACATGCTCTCAGAGACAGGAGAGCTATCACTATATCCTATCGAACTGTTATAACACGTTGACATGAAGCACGATTGAGCAGCAGAAGACCGGTCATAACACCCTTGGTTACCAAAAAACACAAGATTCAATTTCACAAAAATAACATCAAAATTGGATTGTCAATTATTGGAAACAAGTGCCCTCATCAGATAAAACCAGAGTTAGCTTCAAAGGTCCAGATGAACGTGAATAGCTAAGGCCTTGTGGGAGGAATTAGCTTCAATGTTCGTACGAAGGATAACGCAGGATAACGCTCCTTCCTAAGTGACTAGATAGGTTGTTGGCTACCTAAATGATATTAATATCCTTTCATCACAGTGAGGAAATTGGGAAAATGAATTTTTCACAAGATTTTGTTGGGCATTCGATATCAAGTATGTTTTGACAAATGAATGCAGTGAGTAAAGACCCTACACGGTATTTAGTGTTGTTGGGTTTTGTGAATGGTCTTTTTAGACAAATCAAGTCTTATCTAGTAGCACTGAATGTGATAGTTTATCTTGCAATGTCCAGATTGCATCTTCTCCCAGTCCAAGTTTAGCAAGGCATCTGCTTTGAGGTTTCAAAGTACTTTTGCCTTAAACTTGGTACTTCTTACCAGTATGCACTTAATTTCTAGCCTATCTGGTGCGAGATAGATCTTTGCCAGGTTCCTAGTCGAAGTACAGTGCCTATGAACTGTATGTGGCCTCCTTTCTGGCAAGTTGATTTACTACTTTGGTATTAGTGTCAATCCAGATGCACTTATTATTGTTTGTTGTTTTGTTCTTATTTTTTTTTTTTTTCAATTCTTAGGTGTTCATTATTATTTCAATGAAATTTTTCACCTCAAAAGAGATATACGCACCTAAATAATTTATGAGTTGAGGTTGATTTTGTTTCCTTCATGATTTATAAATATTCCACAATTTCGAAGTGAATTTTTAATAAAGTCTGGCACATTATCCGGTTAAATAAATTATAATATATACCTTATTGTATTGTTATTTATTTAATTGTGTTTCTAATAATCTCTTTGTGTTTTCTATGCTTCAGTTATAATTTATGTTCCTACGTTGGTGCAGAAACTAGAACACAACAACCAATAAAAACATATACAGTAGGGTTCGAAACAAAAACTTACCGTATTGAAATGCTGACAGATTTTGATATTAAATATATTATTTTTGGATATAGTTAAAAACTTTCTTGTATGTGTTTATTTCCTACTGTATTTTAATCTTTCTGATCTCTTAGTTTGTGAATTTTTGAAAACAGCATCGCGTTTCTGTGTTTCATAATATTTACTAAAATCATTGCTCAGTAATCTATTCAAAGTAGATAAGAAGACATGAGTATCTATTTTAGAAAGTAGCATATGTTTCTAGACATTTTCAGATTTTTTTCTCTAAACAGTATGATAAATGATATCTGAGATACAGAGCGTTACCTGTCTTAATCAGACATCTGGTATATTAAAACAGTAGAGTTTGGTTTTGTTTTTAAAATTGATAAATAATATCAGCAGGTCAGAATAAAAATCGAAGCTATGGCAGAAGGGAAGTTGAAAAATTAGTTATTAGATAAGTTTTGTCGTTTGTTTCATAGATGTTTTCTTGTTGTTGATGGTTTTTATTTAGCCGTTTTCCTGGCAGTTGCCAGAGTTTCCGCAATAAATAACCAGAATATTTTCAATATAGGACACTACCATATTTTAGGTGTGTGTAATTTTATAGCGCAACTTGAAAGCTTGCAACAAAAAAGTCTGGATCCTATAGTGAACGTTTTTCAACTATATTACATTCTTCGAAAAATCCACTTGAATTGATTTGTTTTTAAGAGCGAAGGAAGAGAAAAGAAGAGAGTAACTAGCATGGAAAAAAGGAACTGGGAGTATTAGATAACAAAAAGCTCAAATGTTGAAAGCTTAATAAGAATAAGCAACAGACCACTAAGGTTCGTGTGGGAAGTATAAGTAAGATAGGAAATCTGGGAAAACTTGGAACTAAGAAGTTGTGGATGTACTAGAAAGAAAAGAAAAATTGGAAGAATCAAAAAAAGATGGCTAAAAATAGAAAACAATGGACCAATCTTATATGTGACCAGAAGATTCTAAAATAGATACACCGTCGGGTATAAAAAGGGTTTTTGATTATACAGGGTGCGGCAACAAAAACAGAAATCAAGTAGGCTGATGCAGATGCAAAATCAAATTTAGACAGTGTCGATCAACAAATTGTTAGGGAGCGCCCTAGTCGTTCAAGCTTTCTCTCTAGGCGTTTACAGTCGTCTGACTGACACACTGCCTGTTTTCACTCCTCACTTAACCCGTAGATTATGAACGCGCTTCTTAGTCATCAGTCATTTTTGGCTTAG
>CAJUYG010000037.1:65846-76875 GCA_910591675.1 Galerucella calmariensis | reverse complement strand
TTTATTATTTTTATAATACTCTATAATAAATATAGTTTTATAAAATCGAACTTTCAAAAGTTGATGGGACACTTTAGCTGCCTACAACAGAATAGTTTTCGATGCATGTCTAATACAACCAATTAGGGTTTTGAAAGTGATAAAATACCAATTAAACAAAACAGTTGCAAAAATCCATCAAATTATAAAATAACTGCTAGTTGAGGGGGTGGATGAATACTCGCAAGTTGCTCACTCGGTATATATTTATAATATTATTGATAATGCAATAGTTGTGCGCAACTGAAGCTGTATTTATAATAATTATTATATTGCTCCCGTTGTTACTGCATGCATGGTATTTTGCTTTAGACATGCGATATTTTTATTTTATTTTTTTTATTGTTAGTTTTAATAACTTCGTCGGTCATTACCTTCGTAATAAGTAATTTTTATGATTGTGAATATAAATGACAATATGAAAATACTGCGAACCAACATGTAATAGTCATAACTTATTGCCATTAAAATGTAGAATTTCTCATTGTTTTGCGTTACGCATAAAACGATCGAATTTTTCGTTCTTGCGGTATTAAGACTTCCAGCAAACTCAACTATTATTGGTAAGGCTTATTTCAAGTGCCAGAACAATCTGCACACTGCAAAATAATTTTTGAAGGCACATTGTTTGTAGTTTATAACGTAAGTTTTGCCATTCCGAGCATTCTATTCCTATTAAAAGATTAAAAGATCCCCTTTCATGTTGAAAGGGATCTTCAAGGACGTCTGCTGACTCATTCTCCTATTTATACATATAAAATGCCTTGTCCTGAAACTTCGGGGTGTTCTTTGTATGACGCAGGCATCCTATATGGAAGGATTTTCCGAAAGTCCACCCCAAATGGGTTGAAAAACGGAAAACGGGGGGTTTGCCCCCCCGTTTGTATGGGACAACGGTCCAATCTCCTTCAAATTTTTGCATTCTTCAACAGACGTGCTTCGCATTTTATCAAAATTAATCGCCAACTAAGGCTTAAAAGGTATACAAATTTAATTTTATTAAAAAATTAATTGTTGGGAGGTGAAGGCAGTCCCACAGGGCAGGACGATCCCGCTATAGATTGATAACTTCCTAGTTCGTCCACTCCATTTGAAAGCAAGTGCTAGGTGATATCAGACGGTTCACTTTTCGTTCATTTTTGTCTTTCACTCGAAATGATACATCTGAACTCAAAATGCAACAAGAGTGCTGAATGAATTCATTAATGAACCGATCCAACGATGTTGGATTTTAGCATTCGGTATCATTCACTCCCAGTCAGAATGAACGAAAAATGAACCGTCTGCACACAAAGAGAACGTTCACTCGGATTCGGCTATTTTGTCTCGAGCTCTGTAGTAGCCGCACGTCACGTTGAGTCGGTAAATTAGCGACAAAATGGTGTTCACCCGACGACATTTTTTGAAGAAAAACAGATGAATATTCTTTTCTTTGTCATTCACACTAAGTCGTGTGAACATGGAATGAAAGAATAATGAAGCATTCACTTGCGTGAATATTCACTCGAGTGAACCGTCTGATATCACCTTAACTGGCAGTCAGTTTGAATCACAACTGAAGCCGCGAGAACCAGTGGTTGGCACGTTCCCTCTCTCCGTTCTCATTCCCTTCCTTTGAAGAAGACACGCGGCTGGCTTATTGGCACGGCCAACGGACGCGTCTACATTAAATCGGCTTTGCCAACAAGTCATGCCATTGGCAAACAGCGGCATAGTGTGGACGCGCCTTTAAAGGAACACTTAATTCAAAAGAAACAAAAAAACTTTGAAACTAAACTGAGGAATTTCACCAATTGATCTGAATTGTCTTATTTCGTGGTTATATAATCTTTTGACCTTCATTTTGGATCTTGTTTTTCTCTCCTAAATACTTTTCAATTGCTCTTTTCATCAATCAATAATGGCAGATTTATTAATTTATCTATTCTTAAAAAAATATAATTTCCTACTGTCCTGAAAAGGCGCCTGATCCCAGATAGAATTTTAATTTGACTTCAATTGATTTTTAGTAAAACAATCTGAATTTTGATTCCATTTGATGATTCTGATCAAGAGAACCTTTTTTCTAAATGTTGATTGGATCAGCTCGTCAGTTAGTTTGCTACCTGTATATCCTGTTTAAATTCTTTTGTATTTCACCGGCTGGGCCGCTAGCATGAACAGGCCGGCGGTATGTACCTACAGTCGACAGAAGCAAACAAGAGCCCAGGAAAATAAGCGAACTAAAAGAGAGGTCATCGCAACCAGCCAATCAGGTATCAATGTCAACGATTGTACGTTAGTAATTGTAAACATAATCGAAAAATGATTCTATCAATATAAATCGAATATTCATTTTTGGAATTCGTTCCTTTGTAATCTCCCGCATGTAGAATCTCATAAAGGAACAACAGTTGTATGTCCAAGAGAGAACAAAATACTTCCCATCCATGAAACACCCACCACTCTAGACTAGATTGGTCTCGATACACTCTCCGGAGAGGGGAATGTCACATCATAGCAATACGGAACATAAATATTTGCCAAATCTGTAGATGCCATTATTAACACTTTAACTTGCGGCTGTTTTTAAACACAAAACGATCACTTCAAAAACTAACAATTCTAAATATATCAAAAGATCCGGATGTTGACATATCATTTGACAGTTGACAGGTATGTTTTCGATTCAAAACATCGATTGTTACTACAAAAATACAACTACAACGACACGGACACGACCTCCAAGGTCTCTTGTTTGGTTCTATCGACTGTAGCTCAATTTGGGAAAATCTCAGCTTTTGAGTGCTCGAAAATAGACTCTAAAACATTAAATTTACTAAAACAAACCACAAAATAATGCGATGCCCCGCTGTTTTTCTGTTTTTTTACCACTAGATATAATTAAATATTCAGTGGTCTGATTTTTAATAGTGTGTATATATACAAGCAAAATAAATATTTATATAAGCAGTATTTTCAAATTGTCCATCATCTAATAGCAATAATATATATTGCCATAAAAAAAATCAATAAATCAATAAAGGAACTGATATAGTTAAGTTTAATTCTAAGATATTTTCCGTGTTTTGTTTGTAAGAACTTTTGCGTTGTTTATGAAAGTTTTCTTAATAAAGAACTATTAACTTTAATTGTCTCATTTTATTTAATCCCACCCAATTGGAATTAATTAATCATTTTTAATTGATTAATTAACAAAAGTAATGTGTGCGTCATAGATTATAATAATAATTCTAGAAAAACGTCGTTAGACCGTTTAACTGTAAATATATTTATTTATAACAACATAATATTGTCGAATTACTTCACAATGGATCGTAAATTGAATGTTTGTTAGCAATAATAGTTATTAGAACAATAGATATCGATAAAAAATGTAGTTTTATTATTAATTTAATTTCTTAAATCCTCGGAAGTAGAATCCAGAGTCGTTCTAGTTAACCACCAATGGTCCTTGGGATGTTCTTCAATATTACATAAGAAAAATTCAAAAATTAGTATGCCAGGGGCCCAATCATGAGCCAGTCCAGCACTGGTACAATTTAACACCACCTTGATTATCAAAGACACTATTATACTAATAGTTCAGTTATTATTTCACCAGTAAATAAAACGAATAAGAAACTGGGATGCACGTTTAATATTGTGCTTGAGTATAGCTCTTTTCACGATCTAAGAAACTGACCTGACTTCACTTAGACTTGAGATGCAATAAAACCATAAAACTTATCGAATTTACCGTGCAGAGCCGCACTATACCTGATACGACTATTGACCTTGAATATTTAAGGACGAAACGATCGGCATTTTTCGGCAAACTCAACCATTTAAAAACGTATGAATACAATGAGGTAGAAGGCATGATGATTGATTTTGAGAAAATAAGGGTTTTAAAGGATAAATTAAGAGTAATGGCTAGGTTAGGCGTCTCTGTGACATCACACATCTGTAAATACTTCAAAGATATTTCACTGTTTGCAAATTGAAAATATATTTTGATCACTAATTTGTGTTTGATAGTCATTGATATTCTAAAACGAGCAATAGTTATTTAACCAACAAGTGTATTAATGAGGGCCATTAACAATCGAGAATTACTTTACCTTTTAATACTCGTGTTAGTTACAAAGCTTTTCGGTCGACTGTATCAGTTGTATTCGTTTTCCTCAATATTTAAAAACTTAAAATATTTATTTGTTTCATAGGTAAGTACTGTCAAAAATAAATAATGACATTGAAATGTCACAGAGAAGGTCGCCAGTTCAAATGTCACTGTTTTCGTTTTTCTTACATTATATTTTGGATGTTTCATTGTTTCAACACTAATAATATATTATTATAATTTTGTAGAATAATAGAATAAAAAACGATATGTACCTAAATCAAAAACTAGAAGTATTACATACTAGGATTCATTTTTTGAAGGCGTTTTTGCATGTCAATATGAATATAATGTATAAGATGTGCGTTGGGTTGCCTGCAGAAAATCATTGATCAATTTAGGTAAATCATACATTACTTGGGTTCATTAATGTATGATTCTGTCCAATTTTGAGAACGTTAATAGCATATGTTGATACACGGTCGACGGAAAATATCATTTAAAGATGTAATATAATATAATCACAATTGTAATGTAAAAGTAAGTGATTGCTTTAGAATATTTATATTCTATACAAGTATTACAAATGATTATTTTCAGTTATTCTTAAGAACTCTCATCATGCCTATTTATCATATTTTTCAATAAAAAGTTGTAAGCTTGCATCTACTTGACTTTTATAAAAAGAGCTAGCTGCTGACTTTTCAAGGTCGTTTTCTCAATGACAATGGAACGGAAGGAAACGGAAAAAGTATGTCCGCAATTCTTCTTGCAACATGCAATATTCTTTATCGAAAGCATGCCTAGTAGAGGAAAATTTGGCAAGTCTCTTGCAATTTCAAAGTCTTGTCCCAAATCGATCTGGTTCAATTTGTATTGCAGGTTGCATGCAATTCTGAGGGTAACGTTTTTGTTACCAACAAAACAAAAGTTGACTGTGTACTTTCAAATGCAACATAAATAGGTATATATCAATACTTCGAATACCAAGATAGCTTATCAACAAAGAAACATCAGATGACACACTAACCCAAGGTCATAAATAAACTTCCGCATTGAAAATTACATATATTGCAATATGGTAATATGTACTAGTTTTACATTACAGCAACTTTATTGCAGACAATATAAATTGCATGCAATATTAAAATCCAGTCTTCTTACTTTTGAGCCTTAGTTGTTGCAACTTTCCAAGATTTTTTTGACATTTGACATTATTATTAGCACATTAGAAATTTTTTTCGCCATTTCCAATGTGGATATATCCAACACTACACAAATTTCCGATAAATAATTTTAGAAATTGAGTAGTTTACAACCATAACAAAATATTAATATAAAAAATTTAAAGTATGGTTATGAAGTTGCGCGTGAATAACCTTGAAAATTATAAACATTTCTATATTTTTCAAGTCTGAGAGTTGCATTGATAATGGCCGTAACGCATGCGCAAGTATTATTCAAAAAAGGCCAGCAATTAAATTGCTAGCAATTTCTTTAAAAGGCTGTAATGTAAGACTCGTCTAAAATGTAAAACGATTGTCAATAGTTGCAAGCAAAATCTTGCAAGGCCACAGTATTGCTGCAATACATTGAAGAAGAATATTCTCAAGTATATTCTTAACAAGAAAAAATACAAATTGTTATAAAAAAGAGATTTACACTATATAGTAGAAATTGTAGTCTTTTTGTAATCGTAAAATATCAGAATTGCCAAAGTTTTATTGGGGTTCTATGAAAGACAGTGTGGACGACCAAAAACAGATATCTTTGACACAATTATTTTAAAAGAAAAGCTGAAATACGGCCATTTTTGATTCCAGAAATGAATAGATGGAATTTGATTACTAAGACAGTTGGAATAGTGTCAGTTAATCTAATCTATTGAAGGTATTCTTCAGCTGACATCCTTTGATTCATTTTCGAAATAATTCGCAACCAAAAGACGTTATACAACTTTGTAGATTTAGCAATGGTTTACTGATGCATAATTCGGCTTCAATATTTTGTTGACGTCGATAGCAATGACTCAATAATCACGCAAAGATATTTGACAGAATTGACAAACAAATATTTGGTTGTTACAAACAGACATGTCAGTACATGATAAACTCACTAGCAAGGACAATAGATCTGAAAATGTAGTAGAAAAAGCCAATTAGCAATTCAGACTTCCGTAAAATAGTTTCTCCACGACTAAATAATAACGCACAAATTATTTTTACATATTTAGCTGCATAATGATATAAATTCTTCACACCAGTGAATAATAAAAAGAATTCACTCTCGTTAGCCAATCACAGTCTACCATTATCAGAATTCACGCTAAAATGAATTAAAATGAATAAATCAAATCGTCTCTTTAAAACGTCAAATACCCAAGAACGCAAATCGATTCTGACAGCGCGTCGTTTGAAACGTCAAAATAATTATAATATCATAATTTTACGTATTATACCTAAGAGAAAAAAATGGACAACAGTAGCGATAGTGAATATGTACGCCTCCCGGAATTAATTTAATTTATAAATGTAAGGGTTCCGATTAAAAATATGAGTTACGTATATATATTTACTCTTTACATTTTAATAAATATGCTCTCTATAGCCTAGTGCTGGTTGACTATGGCGCGGACGATCGAGGTTCGATCCTCACTGGAAGTTTTTTCTTTTTAGTCGTGGAGAAAGTATAGTCTTTTACTTATGTAGGATAGCTATTATTCACTTGGATGATTCCAAAACGAGGGAGCGCAGCGAGTGCAATGATGCCTTTGGGTACCGTGACCTTGCAACAGTCCTCTACTGTTTGAGACACCTTCAAATTCCCATATTAGCTTAAAATCGATCTTTAAGGAATCGAGCTGGCTTGGCTCCCTGTGAAGGTGGCAACTGACATGTCTTTTAATGCACTGAAAGCACTACTGAATCTCTGCCACTTCCGTTTGGAAAGTTGTGACCTTCATAGATGGGGTAATTGGAATAGGTATCCTTTGTTTTAACCCTACGTACACTCCTACTTTTACCTTGGAGTCGTTACCAAAATAACCAAATCGAGTGACGCATGTTGAAAGTTGTTATTTAATAAAAAGTGTGCTGGCTTACTAAAGTCTATTCGTTCTCAAAAAAAACACACGAACATAAAATCACATGTATTATGTGCTACTGTTAACATTTCAGTGCGAGTTGTTCAATACGCAGCCGACTTAGAATAGATCACGCGTGGTTATTGTTGTATTGTGGTCTTGGGACCGTCCAGACTATAGAAAGCTTTTATAAATTAAGCGTAAACTGGGCATAGAAAGCTCGTTTTTTACGAAACTCTAGTCTAGAAGTTTCAGTTGCCTCTAAAATCGGAATCAATATGTAATGAATTACCTTGTCAATTAAGATGTAGTTAATTTCTGAAATCGGAGATCAGTAACGATTTTATTAAAGAACTGTCAAATTATGTTTTTTATTCCATGGAATTTGTGAAAATGGATTGATAAATAAATAATTTGAAGAAATAAATTAACAAAAATAACGATACATAGATATTATATATCCAAATGCCTTTTAAATAATTTCCTTTTCTCTAAAACAATATTTTCATTATTTTTTTTATCGTAGATTGAGCTATTCAATGTCTAATATTCCGATTTTCTTTTATCTTTCAGCAGATAGTTACCAATACCAGTTGCAATCCATGTGGCAAAAATGCTGGAATACGAATCAAAGTCTTGTACACAATTTGCGCTTCCGTGAACGTGGACCGTTGAAATCGTGGCGTCCCGAAACTATGGCGGAAGCCATTTTTTCCGTTCTCAAAGAAGGATTGTCTTTATCGCAAGCTGCCAGAAAATACGACATCCCATATCCCACGTTTGTTCTATACGCTAATCGAGTGCACAACATGTTAGGACCGTCAGCAGATGGCGGATCAGGTGAGTAGTTACCATTTTCATTTTATCAATAATATTTCAAGTAAAATCAATTCTGGGCCAACTATATCATTTTCTATTTACAGTAATAGGGTATTCAACAATAAAATTATTTTAATATTAGTCTTAAGATTAACAGAAAAAAAGAATACAAGCAGCTCATTGTCAGTCTGGCCTTAACTTCTTTTCTTCTACCGATCTGTATACAATATTCCACTGTCACTCTAACTTAACTTCTTCTTTTCTTCTACCGCCCTGTATACAATATTTCAATGTCACTCTAACCTCAACTTCTTCTTTTCTTCTACCGCCATGTATACAATATTTCACTGTCACTCTAACCTCAACTTCTTCTTTTCTTCTACCGAACTGTATACAATATTTCACTGTCACTCCAACCTTAACTTCTTCTCTTCTTCTACCGATCTGTATACAATATTTCACTGTCACTCTAACCTCAACTTTTTCTTCTCTTCTACCGAACTGGTTACAATATTTTATTATTAAATAATTTCTCCTGTCCCCTTCCCCTGTCAGATTGATTATTTATTTACAGTATTCGTATGTGGTCTTCCATTTTGTATTCATTTCAAAAAATTGTTGGTTTTTTAGATTTGAGACCGAAAGGAAGAGGCCGACCGCAACGAATATTACTAGGAGTTTGGCCCGACGAACATATACGGGGCGTTATCAGAGCCGTCGTGTTCAGAGATTCGCATCAAATTAAAGACGAGCCACACATGAATACATATCCTAGATTACACGTGAGTAAGGTTATAATTTTATTAATAAAAAAAAACATTTGTGACAGTCGTAGAAAAAATATAGTACTTAATAATTATATAAACGTAGCTGCATAAACAAGGCAATAATTTTTTTTCAGGATGGTGTCACAATTTCCAGCTACCCAAACCAGAATTCATGCAGTAACGGTTCCGATCCTAACGTATCACCTGGTGCAGCCGCCGCAGCAGCTGTTGCAGCCGTAGCCCAAGGTTTAAGGCAACAAATGTGTAGTATGGTAGCCGCAGCACATAATCAAAGTACGGCGCATGATACGAATCCAGTAGCTAGTTTGGTTAATTCACTTGCACTAGCAGGTCATTGCGGTAGCATGTCAATGCCTCCAAGTAATGGAGTTCCACCGATGGTAAGTTACCTAAATCACCATACATACTTCATTAGATAATTTTTATACAGTTTCCACTAGTGAATATTCGTTTTTAATGTTCCAGAGTCTAAGTCACTTAGCATCGATGAGAAATATGAGTAGTCCGGCAGGAAGCATTCAAGATTTGCGGATAAGTCCTGCAGAATCAGCAATGGAAAGTCCTATATCGTCACCATTGGGTTTGACGGTTTCGAGTTCGATGGAACCATCGATCAATATGAATATAGGAAATAATATGGACGTTGGTATAGGTGAGTGTCATAACAACAATGATATGTCAATTAATCTTTAGTGTAATGACATATTTGGAAAAAAAAAGGAGGCCAGAATGATCTTCAAGGACTGGAGTAGCACAAACGGTTACTAAATTGATAAAATGTGGGACCTCCAAGCTAGAAAACTGACGACGAGAACAAAATGAGTCCCTCAAGACCCATCTCGCTGCCTTGCCGCAAAGCGATTGTTATCAGACAGAAAAGCGGTTTTTGATTGCGCTGCGCTTTGCAGTTTCCGGTTTAAAGTCCATTTTCCACGGTGCGAGTGACGCTGCAACTCGGGAAAGTTGCATGCAACTTGGCGTAAAGATATAGATACTGTGTATTTGAAGCCACAAGATATTATCTGTTAAAGCTGGTATTTGTCACTAAAAATTTTGCGAAGTTGGATCCATGTAACGTTCCCCCTATTGAGTCGCGGCAATAAAATATCGATTGTGCTACTTCTCGCAGCGATTTGTCCCAGCAACAAGTCGCTGCGATTTGTCGCCACGTGGAAAATGGTCTTTAATATGTCATTAAACTAATTTTTAGGTTATATTTCAATGTTTTTCGGTTTATTAGTTTAGTTAACTGATTTTTGAAATTGTATTGCAGGTGTTTCCGGTATGACGTACAAACCAACAAGATCCTTCACATCACCTCGACCGGAAAATCTCTTCCAAGAAGATATCGACGATTTGGTCAAGCCAATGCATTCTTCCACATCACACCCGAAAGATAATATGACGACGATCAAAATGGAACCATTAGCAGAATGTCGGGGCGAATGAATCAACACAATATTACAATTGTAATGTGATAAATTATTATTAGTTCTGAAGGGACTTAAAGAAACCCATCGCTTTATTTATATTGTTAAAAAAAATGGAAATTTTAGTATGTAGTATATTTTGGACAATTTTATATAATTTATCTAGAAGCCAAAGTTTCGGCCAGTTTCTATACAAAAAAAGACTGTTGTGTATATGTATACTATTGTTCTAAATTCAAAATTAGAATAAATTTATTTTAATACGTTGGAATAATTGTAGTGTCCACTTCCTTGTGTTGCTCTTATTCTAATTACACAAAAAAATAAATTAAATACTTCTTTAAGATTATCAAATGCATTAGCTCCTTTGACATTTAAAATATGTCTAAATTTTAAACAAAAAAGTAAATACTTCTTACATAGTCCTGTATATAATTCACTTCATCTGGAATCCGGGGGTCGACTGGCTCGATTGCCCTAGAGATCTAAGCTTCTGAAAAACAACCTGTTTCACAACGAGGTTTACTATCTTATTGGAGACTACTTACATGATTTCTATAAAAATTGGCAGGTCCAGAACTTCAAATCAAGGTAATTGGTGACATGTTCTACTAATCAACCTGACAAGATGTTTTTTGTTTGGTATTTGGGATTTAAAAAAATTTGGCTTTGTAGCAAAATAGCCAGTCAAAATAAAGCTAGGTTAAAACAGCGGTGAACAGAATAGCGTTGAACAAAAACAGCGCAGGACAAAATAGCTCCGCACAAA